>VZRX01023808.1:182148-223518 GCA_013398075.1 Notiomystis cincta
GCGCCGGAGAGCGCGGACCCGGCTCCCCAAGGGCGGCTTTGGCTCCGTCGCTGCCGCAGGCGCCTGGGTTGGTACCCCCGCCCAGCCCTCCCAAGCCCTGTCCCACAGCAAAGGGAGGCAGCAGCAGCCTGTCCCAGAAGTAGCTTAGAGAAATCAGTAATTGTTAGAGTGGCGTGTTTCCTACAGCAGCACAGAAACACAATCGGAGGTGTAGGCTGCCAACATTTCCTCCTCAAGTTAGTGGCAAGAGGTAGGAGGCAGGATTGGGATGGGTTCTCCCGAGGCAGGAAACCGCCCGTGGCGGCCGCTGTTGGAGTGCGGCTCACACGGGCTTGTGGTGCTGCGCCTGTAGCGTTGGGAAGGGCTGGAGGAGCAGGTACCAAGTCTCCAGGCTTTCTGCATATCCCGCTGTGGTCTTTGCAGCTGTAAACCTGCACGCTTTTGGGAAAGTTCACACACTTTAATTGGATCCTGACTGATGTTTTCCACTATGGGTTTCAGCATCCTTAGGGTTCCTTGTTACACTAACTTAAGGTAGGGGACAAGGACAGCACCAAAAATCTCTGATGAGGAGGTGATAGAGATTCCATTCACACGTTTGTTGGCTCGCTTGTAGCCAAGGGTGGGTTACAAAGTATGGTTGTTGGTTGGTAACTCTTCCGTGGCAAAGTATATGAAATCAATTAGTGGTGTCCTTTGTGCTGCTGCTGGACACACGTCCATGTAATGGTAAATACAGGCTGTCACTTCAGCAGTGGTGAGAGGATGGCACAAGTGAAATCTGCCTTCTCTCAAGGTTGTCTTAGTAGCACAACATAAAAGGGGCTAGAGAATTTGCACTTCTGGTCCCCACACGGTACTGACTGAGTAGAGTCTGCAAAGAAATCCTCCTGGCAACTGCTCTGGAAGTCAAATAGAAAATAATTCTCACTGCAGCAGAACACCCATTGCTTTGAATGCTGCCAGTAGCCTTTTCAAGTTAGCCAAGGTTAGTGGCAAAAGATCTATCTCTTGCCTTCAGTTCTTCTACAGAAACTGCAGTTGTGCCTGGTTATTCGTGTTTAGTTTATATAGTGTGTCTGCTCCTGAATGCCAAAAATCCCATTCCATGTTAAAAGTGGTAGGAAGGTTACAGTTTGCTTCAGTGACAGTAGCCTGGAAAACATTTATAAAATAGATTTATACTGGGAAATTCTTCCAGGAAACTAAAGTATTCAAACTTCTGCTGCCATTTTCATAGTTTGGATCAACAAGTGTGCCACTTGAAGTGGCAACTGCCAGGGAGATTGTCCTTCCTGTGAAAGTGAGACTGGGAAACAGTTTTTGCACCGCAAAAGCTGATGGCAGCATGTGGCCTTCATTAGCTGCATTTTGGGAGAAGGACTGCTTTCTTGCTCTGGTTAGGTCATGCTATAATAGATGAGAGGTAGTTTTGGTTCGATTCAACTTTTAAAAATGGCATTCAATACATTTTGTAATGAATACACACTGACAGGTTATTTTCACTAGATGCATAAGTGGCCATGAGTAAACGATGAAGTTTCAGTAATGGTGCTCCTAAACTTTAGGTAACAAAGTTTTTCTGTTTTCTACACTGATTTCTGGTTGAGTTCAAAGTCTTCTCCTTCATCTCTCTTTTCTCTTTTCTGGGCTCTTCATTATATCTCAAGCCTTGGCTTTGCTCTGAGACAAAGCAGTTGACATCTCTGGGGCTGTCATGCCTTCAGACATCACAGCAATGCAAAGGAGGAGAGGCTTGAGGGCAAAGAGAAACCCATTCCTGCAAATGACTCGAGTGCAAGTTTGGTTAAGACTGCAGGTCCGTGATGGGTTGAAGCAAAAGCAAATCCTTACATTTGCTAGAACTCTGGAAAATGTGAGATTTCTGCAGGCTGATTTTAGTAAATGCTGTCACGTTCTTCAGATGCGGAAAGGACAAAAAGCGTGCTAAAGCTTCCTGGCTTTGGAGGAGTTAATCGTCTCCATGGAAACTGATGGCAGTGTACTAGTGCAGTGTTTAGACAGACTAAACTACACGCTGGGTTATAAAACACATTGTGGGGAAGAAAGGGACTTGGCAGCAAGTTTTTATCGCTCTTGAAACTTCTGACAAAATACCAGCTCTGAAGGGAGGAGTCAGTGCTCTAAGGGCTGGAGCAAAAGAGGCTTTTAAAATAGCTCCTAAAACAATATAAGAAATTAACTAGCTAGGTGGCAGCCTAGGAAAGGCTTTTCATCTTCAGAAGCACTGGATTTTGAAGAAGGAGAAAACTTTTAGTTGAGGACTGTAATTCAAACTTCTGCTGTTGCTGTTTCCTGCTTAACCAGTGAAGTCCTACTCTCAAGCTTATCCTCTTCTAGTTTAATGTGATCTCACCAGACATTTAGTTTTTCATTTTCCAGTGGCTCAGTTCTGATACAGTCTCCCAACCCTGCAGTTGTTAAAAGGTTTTAATCTTTACAGAAACAGATGGTCAAATAAACCCATTGGAAAGGGCAGGATTTCAATATGTACATCCATTGAAAGTGAAGGTTGTGGTCTTTGAAGGAATCTTGAACTTTATAAATAACCATGTGTATATATTTTTAATTTAAAAAAGGATGGAGGGGAGAAAAAAGAGGTACTACTGCTAGACTGGTCACAAGGGCTCTTTTCACTCAGCCTGAGTGTTCCAGCATGATGAATGGAGCACAAGTGAAGAGGTGTGTCTTATCTGGCCCTATGGGGTCAATCAATAATAAAATTGCTGGTTTAACTCTTGGCTTTCTTTCTTTAATGGGATCAGTAAGTGCCAGAAGAGGCAGTACCATAATTGGACACACAGCAACTGCTATGATTTGCCATCTGAACTTTGCTTCCTCCATTCCCGCCCTCTGCCTACGACCCCTTCCAGATGTGAATATTTTTCTTTTGTTTGAATTAAGAGACCTTTTGAAAGAACAGGCACCGGGCATGCTTTGTTCTTTTGTGACAAAGCTGTGACATTTCCAGCTGGACATAGCTGACATGAAAGGGACTTGTTTGTCCTTTTTTTTGCACGAACAGCAGGAACTTTTGAGCTTGGCTGCTGAATGTTGAATTCACAGGTTTGGAAAACACCTCCTGCTTGGCCCCCTCTGCCCCACATCTCCTTTCAAAAAAAAAAAAAAAGGAAGAAAATATGTGAAATTGCAGACTGCATTTTGACAAACCAGTCTGCAAGTGATAAAGTACTTTGTCCACTTCACAGCTGTCTTACTTCTATCTTGTGCATACACTTTAGAGAAGAGCTGTGGCACTATTAGATGTCTCTTACCTAAGTTCAAAGGAGCTCAAAATAACATTCCTTGTGTGGTTTGTGTTGGGGGGAGAAATACCTGTTTCACCAAGGATGCCAGTGGTAGTGCTCCTCTCTGTTCTAAATAACCTCACTCTTGGTGAAATGGAGTTAGCAAGCTCCAGAGAGGTGAAGGTAAGTTCTTAAAGGTCCCTTGGTGCTGTGGAAGCCATCCTTTTTTCCACCCTCCTTGACCCATAGCACTGAGCTCACAACACCTGCAGTGGCTCCCATCCTTTGAACTGACAGTGTGAGAGAAGAGCAAGAAAGGAGCAGCAGAGAAGGAGGAAACTGGTGAATTTGTTTGGCTCAGAGTCTAAGCACCTAATTGAAAACTTGCCCCTTCACTGGTTTTCTTGAGCAGATCATTCCACCTTCTCACTAATAAGCTAAAAGAGATGTGCAGAACACTTGATCATACATGAGATTTTGAACCTGCTTTCTTTACTTTGTTGTAGTGACACCCAATGTCCTGTCTTAGCCCTTAAGGCAGACAGGTAAGGTCTGCCAGACTAATTTAAAAGTTATAATAAACCATCTCCAATTAATTATACCAGTCTTTAGAGATGAGATGAATTTAAACCAATTTTTTTTTAGTTACACGTTGTGGTAATGGTTGCAAAAGTGTATCCACTTTGGAATCAGACTTTTGGCGAGGAAGTAATGATGTGATTTTATTTTTAGACTGGACTTCCCTTGGAGGCATTTCAGAAGCAGGAAATCTGAGAAGCATCCCATAAAGCTTCAAAAAATAATAAAAAAAAGTACTGCAAATTTAATTTTACATGGGAAGAAATGGAGGAGATTTGTTTAACTTCTATGGAATTCCAGTGGCAATGGCAAAAACTTTGTTGAAAGAGGGTGTTCCTTGTGACTAGTCATGTTTCCTGATAGAAAGATGGCCACTCACAGCTGAATTGTTCTATTTAGTAGAAATGGAAATAGAAGTTGCTTCTTTGTTGGTCTTTCTTTGTTATTTTCAATTTGTAGTTATTTGGGGGTTTTGTCCTTATAAGAGTAGTGGGATCTGGAGTTAGTCACTTCTCAAAATGAATGTATAAAAATATAAAAGTGGAAATTACTGTTTGGAAGGCATAGTGCAGAATGTTATATCTTTTTATTATTGCATATGCTCACTCCAGATTTCCTGCAGGAAGTATCTCCAGCAAGGCCTCTGAGCCAGCAGAGAGCCAGATGTTCCAACCTTAAGCCTTGGAGCTCCTTGCTTTATGCAGACATTTCTTTCCTTCTTATTTCCACTGATTTCCCACATGTTCTTTAGCACACTCCACCTGCCAACTGCTCCTCTGATGTTTCTGGAAAGAAGTGGGCTGGTGGGAACATAATTATATACAGTCATACACAGTCCTGTTTTTCATCTGGGCTTGGGAAAGACCTGCCTTGTTCATGTCTGTTTTTCAGGATGAGCAGATTGGATTGTTTGACCATAGGAGAAGTGGCACAAGGTGACAAATTCATTCTCAGCTCCATCAGTGGACTCCACTTTTTCCAAGACACGAAAACAATTAGTCCTGCACTTTCAGAGTTTCTTAGATATGGCAACTGAGTTGCATCTGATGAAATGTGTCTCTGTACTCAAGTGCAAGCCCAGCCAGGGTGGGTGGAGCCAAAAATTTTTAGTAGGAGTCCTCATTAAGTCACCTTGCAGTAAGTTGAATTTAGGAACTACTAAGATGGAAACGTCGTTTCATGATGTAACAATGTTGTGTAGGGTCACCCTTTTTTCCTCCCACTTCCAGTACCACGTGGTGCCAAGCATGCATCGCTGAAGGAAGGAAGGAGCCTGTTTGGTTTGGGGAGGAGGTCTTGTCATTAAATGAAACTTTCACCAGGTGCTCTCTGGTATAACTGAGAGGACAGCTTGGCTTGAGTTAGCAGGCAAGACCAGGCATACTGGATTTGCCAGCTCTGAACCAAACTAAGCTAAGGAACTTATTTTCAGTCCTAATAAAATTTCAGTCAGCAGTGCCTGTGTTTGAGTTTCCCTATAATTATGATTTTTTTTTTTTTTTTTTTCAAGATGAACAGGCTTTTGCTGTAATGTGCTGCTTATTGCTCTAGACTTTCAGGGTATGATTCTGTCTTTCACATGATAATGTAAATTGGAAGCAAATTATACTGGTAAAATGATAGTAATGTAGAAGATGAGAGGAAAATTGTGCCTTCAAGCACCAATTAGTGAAATAAACGCAGAGTTCATTAAAGGCCTACTGTAGCTCATCTAAACCTCTGAAGAATGTCCACATGTGACAATTGAAATTTTACTGGCAGAACTTTATTGGACTCTTACTGCTCTTTAAGCTAACTATCCCTTACATAGACTTCTCTGAGACAAGGCTGATGGGAGCAGCTGACTACATTTGAAACTATCCAAGACTCTTTCAACTTTTCCACAGCTTTGTGGCACTGAACTCTTTGCAAATTGCTGAGCTGAAGGTCAACCTATTTGGTAACCCTCTGTGTAGAGCTACTCAGGGCTCATAGGAAGGATGCACACTGCTGGGACTCATCACTTCTCTGCCTACCAGTGACACAAACCAGTGCTATTTGTCCATAGTGGGCTAGGGCCTTTTTTAAAACTAGGGCTAAACTGATTCTACTTTGGAATAGCTTGAGAAAAGAAAGTTAACCAGTGTGAATTTCAAATTCCTATTATTTGAAAGTACTAGCTGGTGCTGGACCTGAGATAAATGAGACCAATGTGGGTTAAATGGATTTACACCCTCTTACATAAGATCTAAACTCTGTCCTAGTAATGTATGTGGAAAGGAAATACTGAACCTCCCTCCTAAGCCTCATGCTCTGTGCTAGGCAGGTGCATTGCCACTTGTCTCACCAGTATTTCACCACTTTGTATCAGGGTTGGATTTGACTTGATCGTTTCAGGTTTCTAAGAGGAATGTTGCAAACACTAGAGAGCTTAAAAGCTATTGTCAAAACCAAAGTTAACATTCTACTGTAATGTGAAGTAGTTCTGACAGTGTCTAATAACAAAAAAATGCAAGTAATTTCACATAACCCTTGATTACTTTATTTACTCAAAATTTTTGCCAGCTAGGGAAGATAGTGGGAGTCTTCTGGAAACAAGACAGAAGTCTTTTGAGTTGTATGGTGCTAAAATTAATGTTGACTATGAATAGTCCAAATTCCTGCTAGTGTTTATATAAGACCTTTCTAAAGGGCAATTTGAGCCCTTGGAAACAATATACAGACAATAAAACTCTAGTTAAATAGCACAGAAGTGCATATACAAAAATTTATATCAAACCTCATAAAAATCAGCTATGGTTTGCCTGCAATGTAGAATCTCATTTTTACTTTAACAAGAAGAGGTGGTTTGGGGTGTCCCTCCTTGGACGGAAATGTGACAAGAACCAGCGGAGAGCAGTGCCTGGGGAGTGGGGAGGCCGTTGTCAACTTAGGGATATGGTCTTGGGCTGTGCTAGTGGGGAGCCAGAGGCCTCTGTCAGCAGGCTCAGCTTTGAAAACCTCTGTCTCCTTTATTACAGGCTGGGGAAGAGAATGGCCACAGCAATAGGCTCAGTGGGAAAGCTGTGACAGGAGAAGGTATTTAGGAGCTGCAGGAGTGGCAAAGGCCCTCCACAGACTATCTCAGAGTATGAGGAGAGAAGGATTCCTGGAGAAAGTAGAGGTGCAGTGTGGAAGCCCCAGTGAAGAACTAGCACAGGCTGGTCAAGCTAGCAGGGTCACCAGCTGTGATGCATGGCAGGCCACCCCACTGGAGCTATGGGAACTATGTGGGGCATGCCTAAGGTGGATCTTACCCATCCAGGAGAGTGAGTGTGTACTTGGGCTCCAGGGAACACTTAAGTAGGAGAACCCCCATAAAACAGTCTGATGTAGCATGTTTATTTGTGACTGGCATCAAGGCTTAGGCTTTGCAAAAACCTGTGTGGACTGGCCATGGATGGAGCACGTGCCCTTTACTCTACCTGGACTCCAGCCAAACTGTTGCCTTCCCCTGTTCAGATGAATGCAAAGTTCCTTCAAACAGCCCTTCAAGAAATGCAGGTTGTATGGGTGTGTGTGCAGGGCTTGGTCTTTTATTTTTGCCAGGTGAATTATAACGAAAATACTCCTTAGCTGGAAAATGATTCACATTGAGCAGCAGGAGAAGCAAATGAAATGAAGCCATATATAATGTGCTGTCTAAAGGTGCTTCTGAGATACCTGGTGTAGTAACCTGCCCAACTGCTGCCAGGAGATCAAAGGAGAGTGTGCAAGTGGCAGAGCCATCATTGTTCAATACGTTGTTACTGATCCTGGGCAAAAATAGACATTACTAAAAAAACATCTGCAATCTTCCTTAGCTACCTGTCTGTTTCTAAAGTGTCAGAGCTCTATAATCCTACTGGTCCATAAGAGTTTAGAAGCATTTATTGGGGAGGTAAAAAAAAGGTATGTTAAAGGGCCCAAGGAGGAAAAAGACATAGAGTTTTCCTTTCTTAATTCCTTGGTTTTGACATGAAAAGGTCCAGCTTTCTGCTGGCTTGCATGGTCACTGATACTTCAGCAAACCAGCTATAAATTGCACCAAATTTGCACAAAGCTTGAGCAGGTAGCAATGGCTGCACCAGGTGCAACAGCATGAAGGTAACACATTATTACTTCTTGCTCCCTACTGATTTGTTAAAAAAAAAAAGGCACACAACAGCACATAGGAAACAGGAGTACTTCTATTTCACAGGGCCATATTCAAAATGACCCAAGCTCCTGCTGGCCTAGAATGAAGGAGTTGAATTTTAACTCCCTTATGCTGCATTGTAATTACAGTAGGGAGACTTCAACATCTGTTTCCTTTTCTCCATGTTTCCCTCAGCATTGGGTGTTACTGCAGTGAAGTCAGCAGGGAGGCCTGCTGGCATTATGTCAGTCTGTTAATTTTCTATAGAGGAGCACTGGAGCATTTGTTCAGACAACAAGTTCAATCTCTCATGCTCAGTGAATACACGAACAAGCAAAGATCTTGCTCCTCTGATGTTTAATCAGCCCTCTCAAATTTCATGGATCAGCTGTAAATAGGAAGCTCTCCCTCCAGTGAGCAGGATTTGTTGTTGGTCTCCAAACAGTTAAAATATAAGGGAAAAAATGTTCTTGCTTGTACCAAGGCAGGAAAACCACAGAATGGAAAACTTCCGCTTAACTTTGAAAGACAGGAAATGGCTGGTGTTGGAAAGGGAACAGGTAGAGGAGGAGTGAGCCAAGGGATATCTGTGGAAAACCAGCTATTCCCCAGACACTTCTCCTTCAGCTCTGTGCTTTTTTTGAGGATGGAGTTCCAGGCTGACCCCCGTGCTCCAAGCTCTTTATACACTTTCCAAGCACCCACCCCAGTTCCCTACTTCCTGCCTCCTCTGACATTGCTATAAATATCCTGCCTGCTTTCCATAGGTCCAGAGAAATGCACATTGCAGATAAAAGGGATCTGAGGTGACAGTATGAAAGAGCTTTTAGACCAGCTCTTGTGACGTGAGTGACTGCTGGGTCCTCTGCTTTATCTTGTGAAGTGTGAGGTTGCTGGGTCTCCTGCTTGAAATTTCTTGAAGAGTGAAACATCCTCCTTGTTTATCATGCTTACCTCTGGATTAGGATAGTTTCTGAGGAAGTTATTTCCTCCAATAAATAACGTGCTACATATGACACAGAGCTGAAAGCTGAAAGAATTCTGGTATTTGGGAGAATGTAGGGTGGGGAAAAGATGGAACTAGTTGAGAGATCACACTGCATGCAAAAGTATAGCACTTGCAATACTGAATATCTGAAATGCTTTGATGAGGTGGATCAGTCCAAGAGGAAATAAAAGAGCAAAGTGATCCCTGGGGCACTTAAATAGCCATCATGTACAGTACTTCAATAGCCACAAAATACCCAGCCCTCCCTTAGCATCCTGCAGGGCAAAAATCACAAACCCAGAGAAGCGTGGGAAGACAAGAGCTGCAGTTCCTGTGCAAGAACTTCAGTATTGCAAAGGATTTTGCTGGGGTGAGGGCAGGATGAGTTCTTAAGCCCTTTGTTTTCCTTTTTTAAATATGAAGAGCAGCACCTGTCCCTTTTTTATTTTTTCCTTTTTTTTCATTCCCCAAGGGGTTGGGGATTAAGGATTTAGTTGGTTATTTCCTTAGAGGATCAAGATAAAAAGAGACTTCAATAAGTCTCTTTCCATCTTCTCTACAGACAGTATATTTTCAATAGAATTAAGCAGCTGTACTGCTTTCCCCCACTGTGTAACAGTTTGCAGCTTTACAAAGAAGCACAGAAGATTTTATAATATCAGATAGAATTTGTAGATGTACTTTAGGAGACTCCAAGTTATCACAGGAAGGTTTTAAGGCATTCAGGGAGAAGCTCAACTAGATCAGGTGGCAAATAGCCAGTGACCCTTATCAGTATTTTGCCTTGAATGCCTTTACTTTGGAACAAGCACGCTGCAGCAGAACCTATGATAGTGATTCATTTCCATCATCCAGTGAGACTAGAGTCCTTATACTGATGAAATATACCTCCCATAAGTGTGATATGGGATACTCTGGCTTTCCCAAAGCTCCCCTTTCAGGCTGTCATCTTAATTTCTTGTTATTAGACACTGATTCAATCCCAGGAGTTTTAAGTTCCTTCCAAAACTCTTTAGAGGCATACTTCAACTCTGGAGTCTTTTTTCCTTTATCAGGATGAATGGCTAATCTACCTCCCACATGCATTCTGAATTATAGCTATCTCTTGAGTTTGCCAATGTACTGTGTTTTCCACTTCTTGTGTTTGACTGGGAGGCCAACAGGGTGGGAAGCAGGTCTTTGCCAGCCTTTATTCCATTGGCATGTTTAGATTGACTGAAGAAATGGTGTAGATGGAGAGAATCAGACCGCACCTGTCTGGTGTATTTGGCTGTGTGGGAAACAAAGCTTTCACTGGTACCGGAAAGTTTTCAAGCCAATAGGTTCCTTCCTGTCACTGCAAGGTCTCGTGTTTGTTTCTGCATGCCCTTCTCTCATACCGATTTCCTCCAGTACTAATGGCTGCTGGAAGAGCTGGGTAAAGGAAAGCACTGGGTCTTTCTTTCCCTCCTGTCTCAGAAACTGCTTTCCTGTTTGTCCTTTATGCAGTATGGCAGCCTGGGCAATTGACGTAAACTTTGTCCTTTGTGCTGTTCAAAGCTCTCCTCTTCTGAATTTGACATTGCCTACTCACATCCTGACTGCTGTTTTGACAGAAAGAAGGAGAGAGGACAGAACAGGATTCTAGGGTGGTAGTTGTCTTGGCACACCCAGAGGTTCACATTTTTGTGCAGGTTCTATGTTTGTTCATCAAACTGTCACAAGGCCAGGGTTCCTTCCAGCACATACTCCTCAATATATATGCAGACCAACAAGGAAAGATCGACCCAAGTTGGTATTGGAATACTGTGGTGGTGCTTTGAGGAAGCATCACTAGGCTGTACTGTTGAAAAATATGGGAAAGGCAGTTTGGGTTCAAAAAATTACCAAGGTCCTGAATGGAAGGAAAAAAATTCAGAGGAGTTTTCTAAGAGGAGTTGCTTAGCTCACTTGGCTCACTTAGCTCCCTCCTCTGATGAAATCCACCAGAGCTTACAGTACCCCATCTTAACTTGGGCAATTATAACCAAAGTGCTGATGTATGTCATTTCTCCACTGAATTTCGGACTGTATCTCTTTATTCTACTTTTTTTCCCTCATGTGAACATGTCTGCTAGAGTTGCTGCAATATTCTGTATTGTCACAACATACTGAAATGCAGTAATGTGGACAACCATTGTACACCGGCATCAACAGGTGTTAAATAAAATAAAATAAATTTTGTTTCTGTGTTCCCAGGGTATTTTCCCTTGCCAAAGACCAGGAACTGAATGGAACCATACAGTCATAAGCTAGCTATATGTTTGCCTGTCAGTTTAATAGCATGAATAAGCAGGATCTGTAATGCTTTTACCCAGAAAAACAAAACTATGTTTTGGTGAGATTTCACTATAATGATGGTGGTTTCAGATCCATTTTGGTTTTAGAATATGTAGGCAGCAAGGCTAAATCTGACAGAACCAGGCAGTGCCAGTCTGCTTTCTGCAGAACCAGTAATGTTTCAGCTATTCAAGACTGTATTTCTTCTTTGCCCTGTTTGGAAGGTGGCAGGGGAATCCTTAATTGTTTTGTTGTGTTTCCCTTAAAATCCCTTAACAGAAAATGTTACTGCAATCTGAGGCAAGGAGAATGTAATCTGTGGCTGTTTTACATAGTTGGATAATTTGTTGTTTTTGTTTTTAAGCCAACTTGTGACTCTCTGAGGCTAACACTGTTCCAAATCTTATTAATAGCAGTCCTTGACATTTTAGAGGTTTTATCTTTTCATTATTATTCATACATGCTCATTTCTGAATTTGCTAATGTGCACTTGCACTTCCTCAGCTTCCCTGCTTGTGGAAGGAAGCTGTGGAAGGAAACACTGTGCACCAACAGCATGGTTTTATTAACTAGGGTTCTGCTTATCCCACAGAGAATTAGAATTGAACATGAAACTGTACATTGGTAAGCCACACCTCTGATTTTTCTCAGGGGAAAAAAGCTCTGTAACTATTCTTAGCTGGTGTATTTCGTGTGAAATGAAGCAGTTCCAAGGGAATGAACAACTGCTATTCAGAGGGAGTACCTTTATGCTTCTGTCTTCTCCTCAGAGCTACAACAGTTCAGTGTTCTTGACTCAAAGTGCATCCTTGGGGTAGGGGAAAGTCAGAGCCGGAGCAGGGCTGCCAAAGCCCAGGCTCAGACGTGTGCCTCGTGTGCGTGTGTGTACATCTCGCAGTTCGGTGATGACCCCGGTGACTTCTTGAACTTTTAATGACAATGCAGCTGTCTGTTCATGGCGCTAATTAACCCAAAATCTGATTCCTCCCTCCCCCTCGTTATCCATTGCGTGAATGAGATGTGAAAACAAGGAGAGGACTTTTCCCGTGCCCTCAGGGCTGCCTGAGCCTGGCAGCAGTGACCCTGCCCGAGTCGGACTGAAAGAGCTGCTGCGCAATGGCCCACACGCCTTTTAACGGGTTATTAAGATTCCACCTTCTCCCCCTCCCTCCAGTGCTGTAACAGTTTGGAGCGATATGGCACTTAGGGGAAAACAGCTGCAGGAGTAACTTCTCTTTTGGAAAGCCAGAGACAGCTGTTCAGTTTGTAAATCTGGGGATTCCTCCACTACTTATTTAGGGCCTGATCCCACTCCAGTTAAAATCAGTAGAGAGATTCCAACTGGGTTCAGCAGGCAGTTGAAGGAAGCAGCTTCAGGAAGCAGCCTGCAATCAAACAATACTGCTTCAAAATGTTGGAAATGGCCAGAAAGGAAAAAGAGAGTAGGAAGGCATTTGTTACAGGGTTGACTTTCTGACTTGCCTGTAGGCTCAAAGTACAAGCACTCAGCAGGCCAATGTTTTACTTGAGGAACAGGTTAAATTAGTAGTTTGTGGTATCCTAAGTTGCTTTTAAAAAATAGCTGTTGTAGGTCTACGTTCATTTACAGTCTGCAGTGTTGACAGACTTTTATTGGCACAGTGAATTAAAGGACTGATCTTTGATGTTGAATGCTGGTTTTAGTTTGAATACTCTGAGTTCATAGGGGATAATGGCTTACTTTTTAAAATTATGCAAGTTCTCAGCACCTGCAGCTCTCATTGGTATGAATTTACTTGCCATGTCTGAAAAATGAGAAGAAAAATGGAAATACTCTTGCGTCTGTTATTAGAGACTGTTGTCACCTGATTTATACAGTGAAAGAGAAGGCTGGCAACTTGCTGAGGAGGGTCAGAATTTCTGTTTCATAGAGAATTTTGAAATGGTGGAAATTTATTCCATCTGAAATGTGAGAGAAAATGATAATACTGGAGTTTTCAGCATGGCACTTTCTGGGAAAAGTGATTCAGGTGCATCTGAATCTAAAGTTTTGAGGGGTTATTCAAAATGTCCAGTTTGAATGAGGTGTCATTTCACGTCAACATTAAGACTTTGAGTGCAGTTGAAGAGAATTGCTGATGCAGGATCAAAATAGGTAGAATTTTTTCTGATAAAAAAATGAAAAAACAATTTTGCTGAAGTTGATATTTTCCTTAGAAATTTGTGATGTATGTAAAGCCATGATCCCTGACAGGAAAAAGCCTTTCCAAAAACATCCCTGATGGCTTAACAGTAACAGGCTCCCCTTCTGGAAGGGCTGATTTTGACCAGGTTACATGCTACCTCTCAAGCTGAGAGAGACTCCAGTTCATTAGTCCTTCTAGGCTTATAATTACCTTTTCCTGAATGCTGCAGATTCCCTTTACAACACAAACCTAGATTCCCTTTGCTTGCTCCAGTCCTTGTCAGTGGGCTGTTCTCCTTGGGTTTGCTACATTAATGAACAAACAAGTTTGCTTTGTGATTGTGTTACTGCCAGTGGACTGAGACGAGGTATTTCCCCTTGCATTTCTGTTAGTTCCTTCCCTGTCAATGTTTAAACAAGCTTACACCTGTGCTCCAGGTGCGAGCTGAACTCCAGCCCTGAAAAGCTGGCTCTTGGGAGAGTGGTTCATTACTCTGCCAAAATAGTCCTGTTACAGCAGTGTCTGAGGAGACCTAGACAGGCAGGAAGCAGTCAGGCTCGGTGGATTCCCTGGAAATGATTACCCTTCTCTGTAAACATTCAGCACTGCAGTATCCAGACAACTTCTGCCTCCCAAACAGTTAATGGGCCTTAGAGCATTCAAGAATAGCCACCACTGTGCCAGGGCAGCTGTGAAGTGATTATCCAACCATAGCTTGTGACCTTTAGGTTTTTTTCTAAAAAGTTACAAGGACACCTAAGAAGTGATATGGGAATCCAAGCTTGTCTCCCTCAAATTGGAAATTTATGGAAGTTTTCAGTAAGAATTCTTTCAGAAGCTCTCAAACTCCACTAGCACAGGTGAGCTAAGTAACTGTTCACTTTAGAGTGAATCTCCATCAGATTCATATGGTCAGACTTGAGCATTTCCATTTAAAACCCAATTATTATCAATATTGTCTAAGAATAAAACAACATGGGTTAGTCTTTAATTTGTATAACTATTTGTTGTGCAAAAAAAAAAGTCAAGTTGCTGGTAGACTCTTAACCATTCAGTGTGTTCTCTGTGCTCACAGAAGTCTGGCTAACAGTCATAACTCAGTAATATGTCATTGCTAGCACCAAGGATGCATATAAGCATCCAAGTAATAATACACTGCTTCTGGAAATCCATTTTGATTATGGTCTACTGGGTTGTTCATGGACATGAAATTTTAAGGAGAAGTATGTGTGAAGGAAGTGTGGGTAATAGAAGGATGAGATGGTTACACTGTTTCTCTCTCCGTTGCAGTTTCCGTGGGACACCTTAGGCTAGTGTGGCAGTAGGGCAGGGAGTTTGGGCAAACTGTTTGAAGAAGAAAGGTAACTGGCCACTGGCTGTCTGCCTTTTCTCCTGTCAGTGCTCTGTGTCATTGCACAGGGAAAAGCCTGTCTTCAGAGCCAGAGGATGTAGAGTGTGCAGTATTTGTGTTGCTCATGTAAAGAGTTGTTGCTTGTAGATGTTTTTAGAATTCCAGGTCTTCTTATTACCTCTTTCATGAGATGTCTCATATCACCTTTTTTTTTGTTTGTTTTGGTTTTGTTTGTTTGTTTGATGGTTTTTTTTTTTTGTTGTTGTTTGGGTTTTTTTGCCTGATTTCCACAACAAATCAACACTGAGTTCTTCAGGTCTTCTAAGGTCAAAAATGAAGGATGATGCTTTGGAATGCACTTATGGCAGGGCCGTACATGGACTTCTGGAAAGTTCTGGATAGGTAGGCAAACTGGTCAAGTTGCCTGACCTTGACCTGTAGGCTGCTGGGAACTGTGGTATGTGAGGCTCACTCAGGACTCAGGGAGCTTTCCTGTTTGCTTTAATGAACAGTGAATCAGGATCTGAGTGCTACACCTAAGGCTTTATGTGCTGCTCAGACTCCAGGGTAAAATTCTTCATGTACCTAAGATCAGCTACATAGTAGTAATTACTATGATTACATAACAGACATTAATAAAATGGGCAATTAGTAGATTCCTTAAGCATTATGATATAACCAGAACTGTGTCATGGACGTGTCCAGTGCATGTGAACAGTCTGCAGATGCTGGCAGCTTCAGAACAATTGATGATGTCTTGAGAATGATGGGCAAAGACACTCTTTTCACTGGGGAAATTGTTTGAATTCAGGTTTAATTCCAGGGTCTGGCAGACCAAATCCTAGGTCCTGTCAGGCCCAGTGCAAATAGGAGCAGCAGAGCAGCCCATGTAGGCCTGACCTCCTGGTTAAATATGTATACCTCTCTGGTGTGGACAGCTGCTTAGCCTGTCAATTCAGTGCAAGTTTTGTAATGCAGGAAGGAATTTGCAGGCCCACCCAGTACCCTTGAAATCTATACATGTTCCCAAACAGTTCTTCCTCTCTAGCTCCTACGTGCAAAATTGAGCATAAACCATGTGATCAGTGGAGTGCAGCCTCCTTGCAGAACGCTGGCACCCATCCCAGATGGGCAAGGTGCTGAAGCAAGGAGACTCCTCTGAAGTAAGCTGATGAAGCAGGGAGTGTACAGGCCTGTGGCTTTTGATAATCCCTCTTTTGAAAAGTTTACATGGGCTGTCAGAGATGTCCTATTTCTAATGCACAGATGAAAACTGCCTTCAGATGTTCTCTTTAGCAGCACTGTCTTTCCTCCTCCTCTTCCTCCTGTTGAACTGTTTGGATCTGGTGCCTAGTGGTTCATGGATTGCACAGTGGGTTAAGAAAGACTAATAAATTGGCAGATTTGGCTCAAAAATTTTTCTATTACATCCTTAGAATACAGTGATGAATTTATGATGCTTGTTAACTCCAGTTATACCCCAGGGGAAATCTAGCACCAAGGAGCAAAGACATGCCAGTTCTATGTATCTGGTTTTGCAGAAGTCTCATTATTACTGAAATGCAAAGTAACATGTACCAGGTTCAAGCCCTGGGCATTCACTGGTCAAGTGCTGGATCAAGACCATCTTCCCTCACCACCTCTTCTGATGTGTGTGAACCATCTCTTGGCTGCTTAGTGAAGACAGTGGTTTTTTTCTGAAAGCTGGTATCAAGCTGATATCTGTAGACAGCAGTCTACAGAAGAAACGGCCATAGCCCAGTAAAGCAACTTATCTATGACTTTGCAGGTTGGGGACTTTCTTTTCTCAGCAGAACTGAAACTTTCTGGGTAATTTATAGTAAATAAAAAAAAAAAATTAAAAATAAAATTCAAAGGGGTGTGTCTACACTGCCTCTTCGACCTGAAATCTCATTGTGTACCCATTTTGATGTACACCAGAAAGCAATGTCTTTGAGCACTGTATTACCCTTGTTTAGTTTCAACAGTACTTTGTTCTTTAGGAGTGCCCATGACCTCAAGAGAAAAAAAGTCTGCCCCATGTGAATCATACTGGGATTTCTGTGATTGTAATAGGTTCTTAAAAATATCACTTGATCCATTTTAATCACTTTAGCACTCGTTCTTGCACTTTATCATCAGGATCTGTGGAAATGGAAGATCAGCCTCACTTACAGCTGTATCACTAAATCACAGGCAAAGGACATGTTTTCTCCTTGCAGAGGCTGCTCCCCTAACTGTACTCTTTAGGCAATTCATCCCTCATCATATGCTCCAATTTGCTTTCCATGTTACTGTTCACTTGATGGGTTGGGAAACGATCAATGCCAGATGCACATTCCTTTCAGGCAGTAAATGCTCCTGCAGCAGTAAGTTATGTGCACCAGCTTCTTGTTTCATTAAAATCGCATATGGTTTCCATTTGCCCCTAATTGGTCTCACATCAGCTCTGCCATATTCTCTGAGTGGAAAGCTTAGACCTGTGGCTCCTTTGAACAGTTCCAAAGAACTGTGGGAAACCAGAGCCTTGTCTCAGCCTGGCTTCCCTGGTCCTCTGTGTACTGTGTCAAGAAGTACTTGATCTGGAAGAGAGGGCTGAACTAAATCTTATTCTATTGCACCTATCGTATGTAGACAAAAGGAAACAGAAAAGGTGTTTTGAGCTAAGTATTGCTTTGAGTCATATGCTTGTTATTTTTATCCACTGTTGTAAGCTGGCTTTGGAAGTGCTTTTGTGCCTTGGTTTTGACAACCATCTTTCCAACACTGCTAACCTTGGCTGAAAACATTTCTGCCTTTGGCAGTTGTCAGAGACACAGAATGAGGCAAAATGCACTCTGCTGAAAACACTCCTTGGAGAGAGATGCGGGATGCCTCTGCTGTACATGAGGCACTCCCTTCCCTTCCCTTCCCTCCACTTGTATCATTTTTCCTTCCTTTACTCCTATTGTTGCCTACTGCCTTTTGCCTTTAGCCTGAATTCAGCTTCCAGTAACTTGTTAAAAAATATAGGTGGAAAGTTAAAAAAAAGCCTGCCAAAAGGGAGACAGAGAAATGTCTGGCAGGAGTTGGCAGGGATGACATTGTTTTCTCTTTTTATTTTAGCAGAGGGTTCTCAATGCTGTAGGCATGCTCATTACATAGTCTGCAGTGTCTCTGCTTAGCTCTATAGCAAAGCTAGAATGTTTTGTTGATGTGAGACTAACCTAGCAATGCATGTACCTCCAGTAAGCCAACTCTGTGCCTGATCTAGCTAATCTCTTATGTCTACCTGTCTTCACTGAATTTAGTAGGTGTAATAGCTGGTAACAACAGACTGTGATTTTTTTCCTTCTTTTCTTCCTTTAGCTTCTCTGTGTTTTTCATGAGGTATTTCCTGAAGCCAGTTTTTAAACGTACTAACATCTACATATGGATCTAAGAGATTCTACTTGGATCTTCTAAGTGGATATAAATGCATTTTAGATCCATCCATTCTTCCTCCTGCATTCAGTCTTCCCTCTATCTTCCCAACAATGTATATGATGGGGAAGCAAGGAAACTAACATCAGGAGTAAAATGCAGGGGCAGTGCTGGGCAGTTGAAGAGCCTTTAACCAAGTTGCACATAGGAACCTGAAAGAAATGTCCAGAAGAGAATTTGTGGGTTCTTATCTAACAGAGATCTCTTGTTTCTCTCTGATTCTAATCTATTTCAAAGGGTGCTTGGACTTCCATAGGGTGACACCATGTAGGGAGTGGAAAAATGCTTGATGCAGCTGCCATCACGAAGGTTGTATCCAGTTAATAAGCTACAGGTGAAATGCCAAGCACTAACCAGCTTCTGCTTGGTTGTTTTATGCAACCTTGTTCCTTTAATTTATGGCCTTGTTGGAAGGATTAACTTTCTCCCAAGTAAAGCACTTCTAGAGCACTTTATACTTTTTGAGGTGATGGAAGGTCTGACACAGTCAAAGTAACGTGTGAAAAAGTTGTATCACTCCTTATTTTGCAGCGTTGGAAATCAAGCAGGACAGCATGTTGTGCAAACACACTCTCAGTGGCGAGGAAATTTGCAGGGATGGGAAATGTAGTTAATATTTAGCAAGTGTAATTGTGATCAGTTGTTTTATATGGAGCTTAGGCCCTGGGCAAACCCATTTAATTGCCTTCCACTTTTTTTTGGGTGGCCTTGAAACAGACTTGCCATGCCACAGACAGGGAAAGTTTTTTTGGTTCTGCAAAAAAAGGCCAAAAGTAAATGTCGTAATTCTGGTTAAAACATGGGAAGGAAAGTTATCTGTGTCTTGCTTTCCTGTTTTTGTTTGGACTTTCATTGTTAGTTACCAACACACTTGCTGATGTAAACACAAGTCCCATACAATGTGATACTTATGTAGGAACTGACTGGCAGAGGTGAATGGTGTTGAGAAGGTGCTCTTTCTCAGTTAGTGTTCCTGGGAGCACTTTGAAAAGATGAGAAGTCAAGATTTGGACAGTTGGTAATGGGAACTAGTGTGTTGGTCAGGGTATGAAAGGAAGGCAGCAGGGAGCCTCTTACTTCATTACCCTTTTTTTTGCTTCCTTGATGAAGTTCTTTGGTGATGCAGTGTACCAGCACATCTGGATTTGACTTCTTCCAAAACAAAGCAAAAGGGGCTTGCTTTGCCTTTTTTGGCTTTGGATAAAGGTCCTGATGGAATGAGGTAAAAGAAAGCTCCTCTGTGGTATTTTTTCAGTCTTCTTGTGCTTTGCAAGAAGCCTTCAAATTGAACACTCTGATTTGTAAAAGAATTCTGGTTGGGTTATGGAGGAGGAAGCAACATTCAGTACTAACAGATCATCAAACTGACTGGAGGCTTTTGGTTTTTCCCCTCTTCATAAATCCCCTGCTGTAATCAGTATTTCCCTCTCCATTCTGCTTTGCTGTGGAAGTGGAGGGATGGGTGAAGGACTTCTATGTCTTCCCCCTCCTAAAGCAGACACCAGCTACTTGCTGCTCATAGGAGCCTGCAGCTGCCAGGCAATTTAATAGAGCCTCCCAACAGGCTGCATATTGTTGGGCCATACTTCCAGTTCAAAGGACACAATCCACCTTTAGTTATGGCCCCCTGGTTTTAGGGCAGACAAGAGTGTTGGTAGTAATTGCTAACAGATCAGCCAGGGGAGTGGGAAAAGGAATGTATCTCGTGAGAGAAAGTGAGCAAGGGACAGAGCAATTCCATCCTTGCAGCACCATCAGCACCAGTACTAGAAAATCTGTGTGTAAGAGCATCCTGCCTCGGCCACATTAGGGGATGCCCCCATAAATGACATAATTATTTCAGTAGTGTGCTAGGTATACTGAGGAGTCTAAATCATACCAGCTGCCTTAGCTCTGTGTGGTGAGAGCGCCCTCCAGCATGTACCAGCACAGAAAGGAGTTCTTGTGAGGCAGATCAAATGAGAGAGCTGCTAGTAAAACTGGTAAATGGTCTCAGTAAATTGCTCTTGGAAGTGAACCCTTGTATAGTCTTTGGATGAATAAAATGGCAACCATCCTCTTGGCATGTCACATGTCTGGTGTTAAAGCAGCATCTTTAAGTGGTGGTGTAGTCAGTGGCCTCAGGAAAGAAGGAGCTTTTCTTCAGCCTCCCAGTCACATTGCTGCTCCCTGTGTATTTTATTTAGCCACTATTTGGATGTTGGAGAATGGCCTGGGAGAATAACTTGTCCCGTGTGTCTCCATTAGTAAACAAGTCCTCCACATCCTTCACTCACTTAAATGCAGTGAATATGCATTTCAGCCAAAGCTCTCACTTAAAATTACTCATATTGCACACCAATAAAATAAATCCTTGAAACAATAATGAGAAGTGTAGCAGTTGTTACCCTCCTGAGCCGTTCATGGTAATTGGTCACAAGGGAAATGGGTTTGGAGCAAATCCTGGTCTCTGAAGGGTGTGTCTCCATTTAAAATGCTGTTTATGGATGACAACCAGCCCACTTGCATGAAAGCATCTGGTTCTCATGGTGCAGTTGAGCAAGCAGCTGGGATTGGTGGTGTTAGCCTGGGTCTGTGCTGCTGCCCTCTCGTCAGGGGAAGGTAAGATTTGGGACAGGGTCACCACCTAGTGGCTGGCCCCGATAAAGGACACGAGCTGCATTGAATTTGCTGCCTCTGTCAGTTGGGAAAAAGAGCTACTACACGTGTCGTAGTTACTGTGTACCTGGGTGAAATTACTTGGTAGCTACAACTCTTTTCACCCTGTGGTTTCCTTAGCTTGGCAAGTGCATTTTCTTAATCTCTCATTGCCTGTTTTCCTGCCCCTTGACTCGTGAAAAGAATGCCTTCTGCCATCTCAGATGTAAAGTCACCATCCTCTTCTGCTTTGTACCTTGCCTTTAGGCCTATTCTCCCTATGAAACCTTGAGAAAATGGCCACAGAGTAAATGATAAGTTGAAGAGTACTTGAGTTAGATATGTATGCATGTAGGCAAATAAAAGATCATATAGTTCTTTTTTCTCCTATGCCCATTCTGATTTGTTTGCCTTTATAGGACCTAATCCAGTAACATTTGGAAAAGATGTAGGTGATTTTTGCCTGTATTTGTGTGTATACTTGCACCTGCAGACAGTTTGTGCCATGCTAGCAATGCCTGGGAAACACAAACCAGGAGCTGCTGGCACTATACCCCTCCTGGCAAATCTGAGACATCTCTGTTTTCCTAACTACCAAGCTAGTTTACATAAAAAAAAAAAAAACCAAACAAAATACAACATACAAAAGTCAGAGAAAAGAGATAAATACACTAATAATTTGTGATACATTCTTAGATGCATTTCTTAAATATTCAAACACAGCAGGTTATTATTTTCTTTTTTTTTTTTTTTTAGAGTATCAACTAAATGCCTGGTTTCCTTCCTTTCATGAGGGGATATTTCCTCCCTCAATTTTTTAATCATGTCAAATGTTGAGAAGCAGTACATATGTTTTCTCCTCTTTGTATCATGGCATGGTTGCCATGCTTATCTTATCAAGATTTATATCCTTGTCTAATTTAGCTTTTCATAAATAATTACAAATCACTCATGAGACCTTGCCAACTGCTCCAGTCCCACAAAGTAACCCGACCTGAAACCCCAAAGTACTGAGAAACATTCATCTTGGAGTATTTTCATAGGCAGTGCTTCAAAGGAATTGTGGTTTAAAAATATGCAGCTATTTTGGTGACCACTTGTGTGGGATAAAGTTTCCCATCAGTAATAGCAAGACTGTAATAGAGCTTCAAGGAGAAGGGAGGAGCTCAGGAGAGCAGTCACAGCACCTTTTGCCTTATTCTGCTCAAGAAGTGGGAGTTTGCAGCAGTGAACAGTCAACTTCGTTAACTTAACATGGACTGAATTTGTTACAGAAGTGCTGTAAATTTCAGATAATTTGCAGAGAGTGACAAGTTCCTCTGGCAAGTATGCATGGCCCCTGCTCAGTCAGGAGCAATGTTCTTTATTTTCTGGCCAGGTGTGGCCATATAACAGGGAGCAGTGGTTTGAAGGAGCAAAGATAGGGACTGGGAAAGACGTGGCTGCAGATAGGCAGCTTGGAGCTCTGCTCTGAGCAAGGTGTGCAAGTGCCTCTTGTGTGTGGAGTCCTGTACATCAAACATTTCTTTCCAGTGGCTCAGAGGCATCCAGTCCTCAGGGATGGGAATTTAACCTCACAAATTACAGATGATAGACATGGAATATCCTCTGCTCCTTGGCTAACAGCTTGGTTTTTCCTTTAATATGGGAAAAATTATGTAGGGTGGGTTCTTTGTTCATTTCCAGCTCTTCAGTAAAGAAAAGAACTTAGCTGTAAACATTATCATTGGGGTGATAAAGACAAATTCTCTGAAAAACAGAGGGCTTGACCCATTTAGAAAGGGCTTGAAGCGACAGTCCACACTAAGGTTTGTCATAGCTTTTCTGGGTGACTTTGCTAGGATGGTTGTTCTCCAACTTTACTGGGGAGAAAGAATAGGAAAATACAGACCCTTTGACTTGTTTGCAAATGTATCATTAATTGAAATTGGAATGCTCTTACATCCTAGTGGAGATATGCATTTTGAATATTTGGTGAAGCTGTTGATTACTCCATAAATCAAAGCTTCTGTCTGAAATGCCTGTAGTACCCTAAGTAGAAGTCAAAGGACTGACAAGCTAGGAGTGAAATACATGAGGAAAATGTTTATTTAGGTATTTCGTTAGCAGCTGAGAATGTGCTTGTGATCTTATATACTAACTATGTTCTGGTTTGGAAACCCCAGCATTTTGTAATGCTGCCTTTTAGTATATTTCTTATCATTGTCAATAAGATTTCTTTGTTGGTTTTAGATGTGTTGGGCAAACACCAGTTTTTTCAGTTTCAATGTATCAGATATGCAGCAGATGAAGATAAGAATTTTGACACTCTGCTACAGACTCCAGTGCTAGTGAGCTGGAATTCACAAAGCCTTAAGGAATTGTGTTCTTTCTCACTGACCCTGGGACAGCCTGGTTTCTGTAGCTTTGCTGGTGGTTGTGGTGGTTGCCTGGTTGTGGGCAACAAGTGGAGGAAGTTAGTTCTTTACTTAGAAGATACTTGCAGTCCTCAAGCACACAGTTCACTACAGATACTAAATTTTGAAGATGAGAGTAAATTGAAATTGGAAAAACTTGTTAAATAGAAGAATCAATAAAATTGCTTTTACTGCCATTGGGAACTAGAAGTTTTTTTAAAAAAAAAAATCTAAGTTTTACCCTCAATGAATGAAGGTTTTGTTGGTTCTTTGAATCAAAGCCAGGACTGTCTTACCTAGTTTAAAATTTCTTTGACAAGTCTGGCTAAAGCACAGGATATAAATCAGAGCAGAGTGGATTTGTCTTCATTTCACACCACCCTCGTGGAATGAGGTCCAGGAACTGGTGTGTAAACCAGACCTATCGGTTCCTTTAAAACTGTTCCTCTGATTATTCCAAAAGCTGGGACAAGCTTTTTGGCTCCTTAGCTGGACCTAGGTAGTGAAAAAAAAGAGTAGTCTTCTCTTTTTCCCATTTCTTTCAGTGGGCTTCTACAGATGTTGGAAACATAAATAAGCTAAGAGGCAACAAGATGCTTGTTTAATGTCCTTCATATTTAGTAAAATGTATCCCTGAACGTTGTTGCTGCTTTTTAGATAGTGCTGTAATGCAAATAACTCACTGCATTTTCCTGCTTCCACCTCTTTGCCTCCCTTCTATGCTTCCCTGCTTTTTGTTGGTTTTCTGTGATGGATTAAAATGGGTAATGCCTGTCCTGTCCCTAAGCTTTGCTCCTCTCCTGAGATGAGCAGCTGTTCGCAGAACTTTTTCAAAGAAGATTGATATAACAATTTATTAAAATTTTCTTTTGTGTGTGTGTAATGCCCCAAAAATAGATGAGCAAGAGAACTCTTCATTAAGCACTGACTGTAAACTGCCCACTAGATTAAAAAAAATAAATCCTTATCTTTGAGACCTCAAAATCCTTATGGGCTTGGGCTCAGTTGACATTGCTGTGGTGCATCTGTGGTACAGTGGTGGTACCTGTGCCACATAGCACACACTGCCCCTTGGTATCCATGAGGAAATGCAGCTCAGTGTCCATAAGATCTGATGGGTCAGCTTTAATTTGTCTTCCAGGTGACTTCTGGCTGGCCTGGAAGCTTTCACTGGGCACTTGATGGTTGCTGAATAATCTGATCTTGCACAGTAGCTGTTTGTTCAAGGGAGCATTTGTCAATTTTGTGGTACCTCAAAGGTGGCAGTTGTAGTGAAATCCTCAGATATGGGATATTCCAGTGCCCTGTACTGAGTTGTGCTTATTGGGAAATGGAAGCTGCATTGGGTACAGAAAGAACAATTTAAAAGTAGTATTCTGTTGAACATCATCCTGTATGTTGAGAGTTAAGACATTACAAACTTCATCCCATGGACTTGGTGCAAACATTTTAATCTGTCTTGGTCCCAGCTACAGTCTGCTTTGCAGATTTCAGTGAGATTTAACCACAAATAATGCTTGTTCTTATTCTTCACACAGAACTGGATTTCCTCTAAATAAATACCTGTTTTTGGCATCCCATTTTACATGCCTGCACTGTGTGTGAGATTTAGAATAAATTGAGAGGAAGGTTGACCTCGAGCTTTGTTTATTTTACAGGATAATTTATCTAAACAGTTTTGTGTTGTTTTTTTGGGTTTTGTTTTTTTGTTGGTTTTTTTTTTTTTTTAATTTTTTTAAAGTGGAAGGTATAACATAAATGTGTAAAGTTGTCTATAATTCTCTGTATTTTTCCCTCCCTTCTGACAGTGATCCGAGCTAAAGTGGTGGGGAAGAAGCTCATGAAAGATGGACCGTTCGGAACGATGCGATACACGGTCAAGCAGATGAAGGTATGTTTGCAGGCACTTCCCATGGGCTAGCAGATATGGGAAGGACTCCAATTAACACCTAATAACAAACCCTTGGCATACTTAAAGCACCTCAACTTTTTGTACTGACCATACAGAATGGAAGGAAACCAGCAATTGGTAGAAATTTGCCTGAAGAGGGGAAAGGAGCAGGAAGAGATAATTCCTGACATACAGTGCTGAATACCTGAATTCTTCTGTTATTTTAAAATTTCTGGTAGTAAAAGATGCCAGATGGTCTTCTCTAGGTCCTGAAGACATGATTTGTGTTCAATATGTGCAGTGTTAGACTGGAAATGCCAGTTTTTCCATGCAGCCCACTTTCATTAAATCCAAGAAGGAAATTATGATAGAGGGTCTGCCAGCCTTGGGAGAGTGCTCGTTTCTCTTGTTTCTTTGCTTTCTTGGTGACCACCAGTTAGGATTACAGCATTTTTTCCCATGTACAAAACAAATGAAAATCATATACTGAAGTTTTTATATAAAGCTAAACAGTGCACTGTAGGTTTTAAATATTGTGAGCTCAGAAGAGCTGTAAAGTATTGATTCAGAGATGAAAAGAGTTAGAACCACATCAGTTGCTTGATTTCTTAGTTCCTTTCTTTAGAGCTCTAATTCTTTGCTGCACAAACTGCACTCAACCTGCTGCTTTGGACTTGGGTTCTTTTCTTAAACTGCCCCCTTGTTATGTAATGCTAAAAATCAGCCCTAGATTGTTTTTCTTGGCAATGCCATTCCAGTCATAAGACTGGTTTATGTCTTTAGGGAAAAAAAAAAAAAGAAAGGGAATGGAAAAGCTTGGCAGAGACTGCAGAAATCTGAAACATATTAGACAAAGTAAAGGTTCAGAAAAAACCAGTCACTTGCCTGCCTTGTAACAGTAACTCTCTTTATAAGGCAGTTTATAGCTAAGCACGAAAGCAGGGAGGAGGAGAAGCAAAGCCTGTTTCATAAGCTGTCGCTAAACCACGCACGTAGCCAAATCTGGTCCTGGCATGGCTCTTCCACAAGAGTGGAATGCCTGCACTTGGAATAAGAGGGCGTGAGGTGCTGGACTTATTGACATCCTTAACCTTGAAAATTTCTCTGTAAGATTCCAAAGGAAATATGTATTTGTATAAAATAAAAAGCAACTGGTTGTATTGGCAATAATGAGACAACACTGCCTGTTGGTTTTTTTTTTAATGTCTGCTGTTGGCCTCATCAGGCTTGCAGCATTCTGTGCTGTTCTTCTCCAGTTTTGTCACTCTCAAGCTCAGCAAGTGTACCCCGCTTCACAAAACTACTCAGTGTCCACGTGCTGCAGTGGCTTCATCAACTGCTCTTTCTGATTCCATCCTGGTCTGTCCAGCACCACTACTTTCCCTCCTTCTCAGTGCCAAGAGTTCACTGCTTCCTGTCTAACATAGAGCCATGAACAGGCTGCAGCAGTGATCTAGAATAATAGCAGTCCCTGAAATTAATGACTACCCTTTACCAACCATAACACTGCCCCTCTTCTAACTAAATAAGACACCTGAGCCTGTCCTGGCTATTTTCATTGGGTTATTCTGCAGCACAGGGCCTTTCTGCAGGAGCATTTCCACTGTGTTTTGTTTGGAAGCTCTGTGTCCAACAAAAGCAAGAAGAAATTGTGTGTTGGTCAAACTGCCCTTATGTCTGCTGCTTAGATGGTGGGCTGGTGGGATGTTGCACTGGACATTTAACTGTGACCTTTGGCAGGAAGGAACCTGAAGCAAAGTGCTCAGTAGGACTGGAATGTCCGGAGGACATAGTTCTTCATAAACAAACAAGCAAACCAAGTGTCTTCTTTGGAAACCCTGCTGTCTTTCTGCTGAGCTGAGAGACTTCAGTATAAAGAGGGATTTAGATCCATACAGTGGGGGAGCTCAGAGTGACGCAGCAAATTTCTCCCTTGTTTGCTCCAATGAAAGCTGACTGTCCTCCTGCTGAAAAGAGAATTAAGGAGGCCTATGGCTCTGCACAGCTGCATGGGAACAACTCTGAAGATAAAACTAACATGTCAGTCTGCATAAACCCTTCTGCACCTGCAGGTGAAAAATAAACAAGCCATTTAGTCTATCAGCGTGTGCTGAATTGCCTGTGTAAAGCACTGAAAGCCTTAAAGGGCAACAAACAATCTCTGTAGTTCTTTCACTCCAGGCTCCTTGGAGTTTGCCAGGTTAGATTCTTGATCTCACTAACGTTCCTGAACTTAGAGCTGCATTTCACAACTGAACCAGCCTGGGGCCTGGACTGGAGCACAAGGTCAGCCCACAGGGACAGGACAGTGCCAGGCTTTCTAGCATTCAGGTTTGCTGTCTGAAGAGGCTTGTGCTTTTCCAAGCAACCTCTGCCTCTTCCCACTGCTTTCTCAAATAGTATAAGAATACTTTGAGATCACGTGTCATAAATCTGCACAGGACTGATCTAACCCCTGCGTGTTCTGAGATCCTGCAGTGCATTCTGAGAAAGGCCCAAGCCTATTTCAGGAAACTGCAAAGGAAACAAGGAGATAAGATATTTCTCCTTCATGTGCACAAACAGTCCTGGTTGACCATGGCAGCACCCTGCACAGGCTGCCAGAAGCAAGGAGACTTTCCTTGGTTTGTTGCTTATCTGTAAAGTGAGTCTATAGGGGGAAATATGATAGTCCCAAGAGGAAAGAAGTGGGGTAGGATTAATTTAGTTTAATTTTAGACAGACTAAAACGAGGTGTTGAGTCTTTCCTGTTCTCTTGATTGTCAATGGATAGAGAGAGGAACCACCAAAGTGTAATTCAGCCCACAAGTTGTAGACAGCTATTTTTGGATGGACTGAGTTGTACTGGAGGTGTCTGTTCTTGGCATTTGACTAGAGAAGATGCCTAATTCATGTGAATTGCCTGTATTTTAGGTAGCTGAAGGTCTGGCAAGGTGTGACTCCCAGCTCTTGGTATCTAGAGCAACCTCACATGGGAAGGATAGAGGGAGGAATATCATGAACAATTTTACAGGGTGAAGTTGTTTAAGCAGCAGGAGCCACCACAGGATTTGCCTGTGCATTTCCCTGGCAGTATGGGGGCTGCTAAGGGGAATGCTGACAGAGATGGAAATAGAGCAGCACTAGCAGACCTTACCATGTCATGCTTGCTAATACTTTGTTCCCTGTTATTATGCTTCCAAAAATACACATTTGTGGGGACAGGAGTACTCTGAGGCTAGCAGTTAGGAGAGAGGCTAGCTTTATGGTTGGGTTTCTTCTGACTGGTCTAACAGCACTTACAAGACACTTTGTGTATCCAAAAATAATGCTCAAGGTATTGTTTTATTGTTTTGACAGCAGGCATATGTAGAAGATTCCCCCTTGCCAAACTTTCTTTTTCCTTCCCTGAGAACCGAGGTCCTGCTGAATTTTGTTCAGCCATCAGAGAGTACAGCAGGCCCTGTCTGCCCCAGCATGGGTTCAGTCACTGTGGCAGGGGCTGCCATCAGTGTGGGTCACTGAGGGCTGAGTGGAAGTGCTTTTTGAGAGGCTGAGCATGCTTCCTTTAGCAGCCCTGACAGTGGTGTCCCTGATGGTAATGTGAACAGGAAATTAGGTCCAGGAGCTGAAAAACAAGCCCCAGTTCAGCATCACTGGCTACTTTGCAGGCAGTCATGTTGGGCTTAAAGGCTCAGAAGTTGCATAAAGTGATGACTGTAACAGTCCTGTAGGAAGGACCTGAGCAACTCCCCAGAGGAATGATTAGTGTAGTTCATAGCCCTGTGGGCAGGAGGAAGAAAGGGCTCCAATTGTGCCTGCCCACGTGCAGACCTTACACCACAGATGCTTTATTAGTCCAGCACGACTGGGAACTCAGCACTGTGAGTGACACATCCCCTGCACTGCCATGCAGAGAGTGCAGCTCTCTACAGTGTTGATAATGCACTGCCTGGAGGGACTGGGCAGCCCAGCTGTTATCCTAGCTAGTCTTATCTGCTTAGATACTGTTATCTGAGCTTCTTGGTGTGACACCCACTAGAATGGGTCTGAACACCTGACCTTTATTCTATGAGCCTTTCCTCACAGGACCCTTGGGAGGCAAGAAATAAAAATGTGCTGGGGGCTGAATAACTCATGCAAGGACAGACAGGGTGCTTGTGCTAGAGTCTAAATCTCCAGCTATGTTGACTGTGATTGGAAAATCTGAGTAAGTCATCTGATACCAAGAAAATTGCAGGGATAAAGCAGAGATTAGGTAAAGCTCTCTTCTTCCGTATCCACTGAAAAACTTTGGCCACTTAGGAACACAATGTCATATTTCAAGCATGATCTATGAGTCTTTGTTGATACAGTGTGATTAATTAAAAAAAATACTTGCCTTGCCTATTAGATGGATGTAGAAGAAAGGCTGGCAAATGCAAACTCTGTAGCATGTCTTTTACTGTACCCAGCAGTGCTTAGAGTTGTGACACTGTTACAAGATCATGCTGATTAGGGGAATCTGTCTAAGGAGAAAAAAAATTCACCTGGCTGACATTCTGTAGGTGCTCCAAAGACAATTCAGCCTCTCAGCATAGCAAAATTAGTAGTAGTTTTTTATGGTTTTACATGAAGTTATTTAGGCCTAGCATAAAATCTGTTGAATTGAAATGTTCTTTCAGAAAGAAAAAGATCTGTTGTTTTTAAAGGAGGTGGGGGAATGGTGAAATACCCTGGGGTAATAGGGGACTTTCAAGAAATAAAATGCAGACTGGAGAAGAATACTACAGCTTAGGTGACACAGCAGCAAGGATCTATAGCTCTGGGCTTGTTTGGGATTTTTTAGCCCTCTTTCACCTCACATTAATATTTACTACTAAACTGAATGTGAATGTGCTGTCTATCAGTAAAGCTGAGACAGAAAAGGATAGGCTGGGAAATGCCAGGAATCTCCAATTCTTTCTGAATTCTATTATTTCTTCTTTAACTTCTCAATATTGGCCATTTGTGGAGTTGGCAGGGGAAAAAGAGTGACTGAATGCTTTGAAAAGACAAAGAAATGTTAAAGATTAAATTCTCAGGGAAATAATCCTCTGTGTTTCAAAAATAGGATGTGTTTAATGAGTCCAATGTACACATGTAGTGGTCGTTCCATTGCTATGCAAAGACTTCATTATGCTGCTAACAGGTGGGCATGAGTTTCTCTAAATTGCAGCAGCAAGGCCAGGTCAGATGGGGACATGTGCTAATTTCTGACTGAATCCAACTGCCAGTGTATCTGTGGGCTCAGGTTTCGATTAAACTGAGCTGGAAGAAAGATTATGAAAAAGGAGGAGGAGTGCAGAGGAATTCTGTATACATGATATTTTCTTTATGGCGCCCATCAGTATGGGGCTAATTTTAGAAGATGGTGTAGAATTCAATGTCTGCATTCATTGAGTTAGAGAAACATTAAGTCCTTGCTGAGGTCAGCAGGAGTTGTGTGTGCTACGCGTTTGAGAAGGAGGTGCCTGGCCTGATGACTTAGATCAAGCGCCAAAGGTTTGAAACTCTTGCAGCAGCAACACTGGAAAATAGGGTAATTGTTTAAAAGAAAAACCCCTTAGTCTGGAAGAAATTGTTTAAATCATATAGAGGAGAAAGATTCCAAACTTGAACTAATTTTATTTCTCCCTAATTATGACCTTTATAAGAGGAAAAAAATTTTCAGGATGTTGGCAGAGCTTGCAGTATTGGCTCTGTGTTCAGTCAGTGCCACTGGAACTAATACGAATGGGAAAAACTGGTCCCTGTGCTGAATTGCAATGGTTTGTTAGCAGGTGGTTTTTCCGCTTCACCAGCAGATCTGCTAGGGAGACTTCCCTGAATCCAGCCAGTGTCATTATTCCTTCACCCTTGTAAAAACCAGAAATTTATTGCTTACCACCACAAATTAGGAATGTAGATTGTAAAGAATCTTAAGTGAAATTTGTCCTCTTAAGATGACTTACAGAGTATTTATTCTTTCTCTAGATGTACAGGGGCTTCCAGATAATGCCACACGTTCAGTACATCTACACAGAAGCCTCTGAGAGTCTTTGTGGAGTCAAGCTAGAGGTCAACAAGTACCAGTATCTGATTACAGGTAAAGGACCGTGTACTTCTCCATGAGCAAAACCTCTTCTGTTTTATACATACACCTGCTAAGGACAAGGATATGCTGTAGACAGCTCTGTACACAATAGCCTAAGTGTTAAGATGGTCAACAGTATTCTGGTGTTCAGTACTCTACAATGCTGAGAGTCATGTCTCTCCCTACGTGTCCCTCTCTTTCCTGAAGTGTCTCTTATACCCAGGCTTGCTGTGACAAGTATGTTGTACAACAGCCCATGGCTCTCCATTTATACCTGAGTTGGTGTGTCTGTCACGGGGAAACTGGGTGCTGTGTCAGAAATGGAAATTGTTTTGGGAACAAGCTGGAGAAATGCAGGCTGCTCACATGGGGGGATGCAGGGGGATGGACATGTGGCAGTTGCCAAGTCTTGTTTCTAGTGAAGGTGTCAGTTCATTTTCTGTGTTGTTAGGAGGAGCTAGACAGCATTACTAACCTGCATGTCACTGGTGGTGCTTACAGCCAGCACAACACTCCTGACTTTCAGAAGTGCTGTTATCTTGCTGGCCAGAGATTCCTGCACCAGTTAATAAAAAGAAAGCATTTGCTGAGCAGTGGCTGAAGCCAAACATATTGAGAGCATTAGCAAGGTCAGGAAACGAGAGAAGTGCTTGAGCCGAGACGTGCTAACTTGTGACCATGTGTCTGTTTTCAAGGCCGGGTGTATGAGGGCAAGGTTTACACTGGCCTGTGCAACTGGTATGAGAAATGGGACCGGCTGACTCTGTCCCAGCGCAAAGGGCTGAATCACCGTTATCACCTGGGCTGTGGCTGCAAGGTATGTGTGTCTCTGAGGTGGCTTTCAGACATTCTAGCCCAAGAACTCTGTTTACCCTGGCTGGTAAAACTCAGTGGTGCTGGGGAACAGCCAGGAAGAGAAATGGTGGACAACAGTTTTTACAGAGAAAAAGTAAAGCTCATTTTCAGTGTTGAGACCAGAGAAGAGACAAATAAAAATGCAAAGTCTATGCCTTTAATACCCTATTGGAGTTAATTGGGGTTGGGGAAGACTTTCAGAATCCATGCAGAATCATTTGCAGGTGAATGAAATCAGGTACCAAAGGCTTGGCAAGATATGTCCAGCTTTTTTCCTGTGTAAACATTTTGAGTACTTAAAACCCCACAGCCTGGCACTGCAACTAAGACTTTTGCACATGGCCTCAGGCCTGCAAAAACATAGACATAAGCTCAACTTTTCTGCACCTGAAAAGCCCTTTTGACTACAGAATTAGCTGTGTGTGTGAAGCTAAGCACATGCTTACGTGCTTACAAGAACTGAGGCTGAATTTTGGATTATTAAGCAAGGTTTGAGGGAGTGGAATTTCGAGTCACTTGTCTCTGTGAAAAAGACATTTTATATAATGTTGTTTTTACATGTAGCCTTACCTGATTTCTCTTTCCAATTGCAGATTAGGCCCTGCTACTATTTGCCCTGCTTTGCCACCTCCAAGAATGAGTGCATTTGGACAGACATGCTCTCCAACTTCGGCCACTCGGGATATCAAGCAAAGCACTATGCCTGCATCCAGAGGGTGGAAGGCTACTGCAGCTGGTATAGAGGATGGGCACCTCCAGACAAAACGATAATCAATGCCACAGATCCCTGAGCAGCTCTCCCTTTCCTTATCTCCGCTCTCCCTTACTTGTGGCTGATCTTCCTTTGGACACTAACTCTTACCAGATCGTGATGATGACAATGAAATTAGTGCCTATTTTCATGCAAATTCTAGCACTTCGAACACTTAAAAAAGAAAAGGAAAAAAAAAAGGAAAGGAAAGAAAAAAGTCTGTGCTACCTTACTGAATTTGTAATCACCTTTTCCATTTTTTGATACCACTCATTTTGATCAGACAACATTTGGGAGCTTACTTTTGCACACCAGAGGGAAAAATGGGAGGGAAAAAAAATAAAAAAAAAAATAAAAAAGATGGAGCTCTTGCTCTCTTACATGTATCATTAGCTGTAGCAATATAATCTCTATTTTTTTAGGAAAACAAAAATCTAAAAACTATGCCAATTAGGCACTGTATTCTTCTATGCGCTGGCTTCCCATCACCCCTCCTCATGCACTAAGTGCTGAAAATACATGGACAAACCTATTTCAAGGGAAACAGATTTCATTAATCAGAGTAGTCAGGAAAATGAAGCAAAATGAAAAGAAACCCAGCCTAAACTCTGGACAAAATGACATCCAAAAGAAATCCTCCACTATAGGAGAGATTAGCAATGTGATTGACTCCAGCAGTGGGAGACTTTACCTGGTGTGTCTGACCACATCATCTGGTAAAAGCATTGTTGACTGACTGTCCTTGCTAATTCAGTCACAGTGTGAATGCAACAGCACATTTGACGTTCTGATTTTCCCCAGAACAAAAGAAAGAGTGTTTTGTATTTTTGTTGTTGTTGTTTCAAAAACAAAAGCCCCATCCCATATTTTCAGGGAGGTAAATGCAACTACAGCAGAGCATATAAAGGGTTGTGCCATCCTGTTTTGAGCAGCATAGGCCCCTGAAATTTTTGCAGCTTAGCTTCAACAGCAAAACTAGCTTGTGAACACCTTAAACCAAACAGATGCAAAGATAACAACTGTAAATCAATCATGTGCAAGAGGGAAAGGGGAGACTTGCTAGAACTCTTATAAAAAAACCAAAAGATATTGCCAAAATAGTGTTTTGCTGAACTAAGATGTATATACACATAATGACATAAGCTGTTTTTGACAGGACGTGGAATTTTTTAGTGTTATAAACAAAAGAATGGTTTGATTGTGTTTAAAGACAGAAATATTGACATTCCGAGTCGGTGAGTCGCTTTTAAGACATTGAAGCTCCAGTGTATCTGCAGTAGTGGCTACAGTCATTGTTTCCTCTGTAACTCCTTGCACCACGGTTCCTCCCCTGCAGCTACAATAGCTGCATTTGTTTATATAGTGAAAGGAAGTGTGTGTGTGGGCTAGGCAAGGAAAAGTGGTCTCCTAATAAGTGTTGTCTGGGATCATAAAATTTTCAGCTGCCCGGAGGATTCCTTCTGTGTCAAGTGCTGTGTTTCCCTCTAGGCACTGTTAAACATAGCCCTGTGCATGTGCTCATACCATGTCCTGCAGTCATGTGGGAGGAGAAGCCTTAATGTCTTGTGCTTTGCTGTTGACTGGAGAAGTTTTTTCCATTCTATTTTTTTTTGTTTTTTATTATTAAGAAAACTATAATATAATTTTTCTTATCAAATAAAAGTATTTTAAGTTTTAATGATGGTGAAGAAGGGGTGCTGACAAAATGGGTGACTGAGTTTTGGATGGGGAGGGCTTGGGCAGGGAGAAGATTGTGCTTAACTTCATTTTTGTATTATTATGATTATTTATCTTAAGTTTCCATATATCTTCCGTTCATTCCACTTAGAAAGCAGAGCTGCCACCAGCAGGAAAATGTTGCAGTGATTCCATCTTGGGGCAATACAGCATTTTACCATCAGTGACCTCAATTACAGGAGAGTTGTTTAGAACCTCTTTGCCAAATGGAAAAGAAAGGGTGTCTTGAGATGGGCCCTGATGTGTTTTTATGTTCCTTGCATGCTACCAGAGCTCTGCCAGATGTACACACTCTGAAATGCCCCATTTGCTGGATGACTTGTTGTAGCAAAAAGCTTCATTTTTAGCATGGACTTTAAAGGGCATTTTCACAGAGTTGCTGTAAGAGGTGCCTAGGTCTGCTGTGTGTATTTTGTCCCAGCAGCTCTGAGTGGCAACACAGTACAAAACATATTGAAAGTCTATTGGATTTCCCTGTGATTTAGACTTGGAACACTTCTCAGAAGTCCTCTTCCCTGTGACTACTCCTAAATTATGGGTGGGAGATGAGAGGGAGAGTAGGGTGCTTTATGACACCTGTCACAGGATCAGGTGGTGCTTCAGAATGTTGTTCCTTTTGGCAAAATATGGGTTTGGGCTTTGGGCCCAGTGGAACAATCTCTGTTCGAGTTGTGTGTGGCTGACAAAATCTGTGAGGGTCACTGAGGGCAGAATGGAGCCACCCTCAGTATTTGCATTGTTTGGAGTTGGCAATGCAGGATATGGCTCTCCTCAAGCTCAAGGTGACTTGGCAAAGCTGATACCTCTGAGCTGCAGCCATTCCTCACAGCTTTGGAAGGCTAAACGAAAATGCCCCTTGATGAAGTAAAGCGTTGATTTGAATTTTCATTCAACTGCAGCTCTGCATATTTTACCTGTCACTGATTCATTTAGCTAGCTGAGACATCACAGTATTGCACTCAAATTATTGTGAAAATATTTGCGTTCTAATACTCTGAGGACTTGTGTCCCTGCGTAGGATATAATGTAGCTACGTGCTTTGTAAACAACGAACCAGCAGATGCATTACCAGAAAACGAAGCATATTCCCAACTTTATTTTGCAGATGGTAAAGTATTTCTGAGATGCAGACAGCTAGACTGGCAGGGGTGGAGGTTTGGTGGCAAATCTTTGCCCTTGCTGTGTAAAGAAACAGTTGTTAAGGCTTTTCAAAATGTGGAGCTGAAAGGAGGGGGAAGAATCCAGTGAAAATACATTTCTTTTGGGAAGCTTCTTTATTTTGTTTCTGTGCATGCTATCAGGGACATGCATTTCTTGGGCTTGTGCTTGCATTAAGGAGCTGCCTGAAGGCACTCCTGAAGTGGAAGCCATTACATGGATTGAACAGGCTCTAAATCAGACTCAAAGACTTCTTCCTTTCTGCCTGCCCTCCTTTCTTCTGCCTTGCTAAGTCACTTCTGCCTGCCAATGGACATCTTCAGGATTACGCACACACTCCCTGCCACTACACTTCAGACACACCAACATTATTAAAAGTACTTTGAAAAGTGTATAGCCAATTTCTGGACTGAAGCTGTTCAGTTTCTTATTTATGCATATTTTTTCCTTACTTGCTGGAGAGTATTTTCCCCTTTAAAATTACAGAAATACGTATTGAAGGATTAGGAAATATTAAATTGTATTTTCCTTTTCCAAAATGGAGGAGGTAGAGAGCAGGACAAGATCTGTGCATGGAGTTCCTTGAATAAGGAAGGTCCCCTTGTGGGAGGTTTCCACCTCCCCTGTACGGGAAAAAAAATTGCCATTTTTAGTTCTAAACTTCCCATATTTTGAAAAGTTACATGGCCCTTTAGGTAGGATTATTCCAAAGCCTAAATCTATCCTTGTGTCTCATTCATACTTGTCAGAGTGAAATGCTACCTCACTGTGATGGGAAAGATACTGTTGTGTTTTTTATGGTAAAGACTGTTGGAAGTAAAGGCCTCCATGAGAACAAGCTTCCATCCTCGCAGATGTCTCTGAAAATACTGCTCACTTTTAATGTGCTTTATAGCTTAGAAGGGCAGCACAAAATTTAGGGAACTGAGACAAGTTTTCGTCTTTTTTAGAATAAATGACTTTTGGGGCTACCAGTCTTGAGAAGAAACATAAAAACCCACTAAACATTTGCTGCTGTTTTGCTTGTACTGGCTTCTCCTTCTTTCTGACACTGTCCTTCACTTCATAGAGCCACTCTGCTGTTCCTGATAGTCATGGAAACTTGGGGAGAGAACCAAACCCATGTGAAAAATCTTGTCCAGAAGGAATGTATTTGTTGCTAAATTTTCTAGCACTGTTTACAGTTTTCCTCCATGTTATTTATAAATTTTATATTCAGTGAATGTATATTGTCTTTTAAGGTAATGTTGCATAATGTTCACTTTTTATAGTGTCCTTTTATTCTAAACAGTAAAGTGGTTTTATTTCTATCACAGACATTCTGTCTCTGCTTCACTTATATTAGTTTCTGTCGACTTCAAATGCACACAAATGGATTTGCAACTGGATTTATTAATTTCCTTCCCCTTCCTGATACCATTTTATTGGTCCCAAAGCAGATATTCCACCCCTGGCAATTCTTGTGCTTTGGCAAAGATCCCTCCAGGAATCCTCCCCTCTTTTAAAGAGGTTGGTGTCTCTAAGAATTGTTACTGTGGTCATAAGCCCAGGAGAGGCGAAAAATCCCTTTTGAAGTTAATGACTCTCAGTTGTTAATTGGCCATAGGAGGTCAGTACAGAGCAAAGGAGTTATTAGGGCTGGGTGTAGCACCAGTAGGTCCTTGGAAGAACGCTTGCCAGATTGCTCTTATTTCCAGAAAACTGATCATTATGGGGAGGTCTGAAAGGTGCATGCCCATGGCAAAAGGGAGAGAGGTTCATCTTGTGTGCTGTGAAATGTCAGAATCTTGTGTCCTCTCTTATTGTTTAAGGCTGATTAAAAATGCCCTGTTCTCATGAGAAAGAAGCTCCAGAAAAAGCATTTTCAGCTGAATTAAAGTGCTCTCAAAAATGGACCTATTGTTAGAAAATTCCTAGATCTCACTTTTTACTCTAGGAAAATCTAGTCCCTACAAGGATGAAAGAATTAAACAGGTCTTTGAATCTGTTCTCTGTTTAATCCAATGGTTTAGAAAGTACTCTGGAAAATTTTGAATATAGAAGGATGAGAGTCTCCTATGTGAAAACTTAAATGCCTAAAGTGTATCCCATTGCAGAGAGGCAAAACTGTAAAGCTGGTTATAAACACTTCCAGGGGTCAGCCATCAAAGGACCACAGTGTGTTTTACAAGTGCTCACTGGTACAGCTTGGAAATGCCTCCAGCAGAGGGAAGAGACAGAGTGGTAAAACGGGTCAGTATATTCCTATCTGACAGATGGAGAAGCACAGTGGGCAAGCCACATTTACAGGTATTTGGTGATGACTGCAATGCAGCTCGCTTGGTGTAAGCACTTGACCCCTCAGACTCTCACAGACCAGGCTGCTGTGGAGCTGCTCCCAGAAAAGATATTTAGAAGTCGTGTAGATCCATTCCATGAAGCAGACCCCTCCACCTGGGAAGGGCTGACCTGAGTTTGCCCAAGTGGATTGTTGCTTTAGTAAATTGTTGGAAAGTGACTGATTTAAACCAGATTACTCAGGCTTGCTTGTCAGTAGTAGTGTTTATGTTCAGAGGAGATTACCTACAGTTTAAAAGGCTTCCTGTACCTTTTTAAAAGCAAGTAATAGCATCTCCAAGTAGGTGATTAGTTATAAAGATGGAAAATAAGTGAAATTAAGATCAGTGCTAAACCAATCTACTTTGCTGGTACCAAATACATCTACATCTGAGAGACCAAGAATCAGATTTCCAGACAAGAAAATCTTGCTAAAAGTGCTTGCTAACTTATCTGCAGTGATAACTTTTATCATAAGTCTTCCAAAAATACCATTCCTGAAGTGGTGGTCAAAGTCACATCTGTCCTGAAGCATTACTTATGTCACAAAACCTTCTTCATCAATCATTGGAATGAAATACACCAGATATGCAAGTAATTCATCTTATAAATGTGCAAAAACCTGTCACATTGTTTAAGGACTATCCATTTCTTTATGTCTTAAAAATTAATACAAGTTCATGACCGTACTTACCGCCACGATGTGCCTGTGAATCATGCAAGTGCCATAGTCTGCAGAGCACAGGTAGAGGGTATTGGAACACAGAGGTGAAGGACTGGAATTTCAAAGTATTTCAGTAGCTAGCAGGCAGCAGTGGGAGTTTTCACAAGAAAGTCGATGATCATGTACCTACATCCTGTTATTGTGGTTGGCCCACAGTGTTGCAACAAGTGTGTGAGAAAAGGGGGATTTGAATATTTTGGAGCCTTAGTCTCAACAAGCCTCATGTTCAGGCTGGCAATGCTGCTTGGGTTCACAGTCAAGCCTGGGAAATTAGCTCAACCAGCCAGTGGTCCCACAGCAGGGCACGGTTCATACAGGGTTTCATCAAAGCCTCAGCCATGTAGGAAGAGCCACTAAGTCATGGATGTAAGTTGGGAGCAAAAATTCACAAAGGACTAGTCTTCCTTTTACCACAGGAAAACAAGAGCCATGACCAGCTTTAAACAAAGCCCCTCTCTTTGCCATGTTCTCCAGGACTAAAGGCACCTACACAGATTTCTTTGGAAGGTGCCCTAGGAGTTTGGTACAGTGCCCAGCAGCCACACAGGGCACTGAGTGTTTAGCTGTTGACAGAAGGACCAGACCTCAGAGCACAGTGCAAAGAAAACATGAGAAGCTGAAACAAACTCTTTCAAGGACTCCGAGTTACCCTGAGCACCTTCAGGCTGATAAATGTCTCATGGATGGTAAGCACGTGACAGACCAAGCAAACAAACATCTCTTAGGACCCATGTCCCAAATTGTCAACATATTTTAAACAATTCCAGGAGCAGGGAAAATCCACTTTATCTGAATGGAGTGATTCTTTTCTCTAAGAGATGAGCTTTTTGCTGACCATGTTTTACAATGGAGTTCTGCTTTAGTTTTGAGCCTTTGAGCTTCGTTGTACATTTTTTCAGGGTCCTTACATGACCTAGGGGAGGGCTGAGCAAGAAAGGAAAGAGGTTCCCAAGCAGTGCCTTTTGCACAGCACTTTTTAGCTAGTATTTTTCTGTAAGTAAAATGTAGAGTCTTCCCAGAATTCCCACCAGCATTTCCTGTGCCCAACTTTCATCTGTTGTTTCCACTCCACCTATATTGGCATCAGAAGAAAGAAAAGTTACTCACCATCTGCTTATGGCTTGGGAAGAATGTTTGCTCCACCAGGGGGAACTTCTCAGGGCCCAGCGAGTTGAAGATTTTAATGAGCTGAGAGAACTTGGGGTGAGGGAGGGGAACAAAAAACAGACACAGTGGATGTCAGTGACTTATTGTGTAACAGGCAAGTGCTTGCAAAACGTTCTGATAGTGGTGAAGGAGCTGGGAGAAATGTCATTATGACTTTCCCACCTTGCTTTCTTGACCTGAGAGCAGCAAGAAAATATGAAGCTGCTGTATTTATCCTCAGCCAAGCCAGCCTATGTACACAAACCTTGGACTAAGAGAGCACAGAAGGGATTCAGGAGCCAGAAGAGAATCAGCTTGGGTTTACTTACAGATCTACTATGAACAAGATTTGCATTCCAAATGCAGCTGAGGAGAGGAGCCTTTCTTAGCAGAGGATAGAGCCAGGAAATCAGTGCCTCCACTCCCATCAGAAACCAAATAAACCAAAGCTGTCCCTTGGATCTCTTCCCCACGGCCAAATCAAAGCAACACACTGTGCTGGAGGGCAGGAGCATTGCTCAGGGACAGTGATTGCTGGAGGGAGCTGCCTGTGCTGCCTGCTCTGCGTGTCAGACCAAGGGAGCAGGAGCCCGCTGTTAATCATAACTGACATTATTGCGAACCAAGGGCCCCCCAACAGCCCTTCTTGCATGGCAGGAGAGAGAGGGTTCCTCTGCCTGTCCCTGTCCCATCTGCCATGAGGTGTGAGAGAGGCACCAGTCTGTGAGGGCAGTATCTAGAGAGAGCAGTACATGGGGACAGCAACCACCCTGGTATTTCACACACAAGGAGGAACATTTGTCATTGTCCCCACCTGTCAGCATGAACTTCACCACCATCACCACTATCATCACCATTATAAACCCTTTTATCATCCAGGGTTGTGCCTGACCAGACACAAAGCTCCCCATGGTAGGGCTGGGTTTTGATTTCTGCTTGGGTTCCAGAACCCCAACAGAACTATAACACAGCACAGCAAATTCCTGCCCTGCTTCAGCCACCTGTGAAGCAAACAGACTATTTTGTATGTCATCTGCAGCCTCCCTGTTTGATCCATCATTCATCACCTGGAGAAAAAAATCAAAACTATAAGAGAGAAACCTAAGAACCATGACAGAAAATGTTCCTGAAGCAGGGTTGATATACCAAAGAGAGTAAGAGGTGATGCATTTTCCAGAAACCTCCCAGATCTCAGGAGAAGCTGAGAGCCTGTCAAGTCAGGCATTTAGCCATCCTGCTCTCTCTCTGAGGAGACACAGCCCTGTTACCACAGACAGTGCTGAACTGGCACAGCTGGTGGTGAAGTGGTTGGACTGGCAGCTGCTTAAAAGAATAAAATGTTTGGGGATTGGTTCCTGCTGAGCTGGTAGATAGGACTGAGTTTCCCATTGAGCCCTATTCACAAAGCAGTTTATAAACTTGTCCCGGTTTGGACAGGT
>VZRX01023809.1:0-14923 GCA_013398075.1 Notiomystis cincta
AATCCAAATTCTCTCAGCCTTTCATAGGAAAGTGTCTCAATTTAAAAGATGGAGGTTTGCAAAGGAAGATGGGAATTTTCCCAGAATGGAATAGATGACCCCTTCCCTCCCAAATTATTATAGCTTCGAAATGACAGGGTTTCCAGGCAAAAATATGGGAAAAGGAATAACAGATCTTTACTGGCAAATATATATGTGTGTGTATATATTAAAAAAACAGATACAACAACAACAACAACAACAGATGTTTTCCCACCTCTTAAGTAGTTTTCCCTTGGCTGTAGTTACAACCACAACCAGCAGGGGCATTGTTGGCTCCTGGCAGGGCAGAGGTTGCAGTGACTCCCTGCAGTTTCAGGAGGTGCTCTGACACGAGCTTGGCAACCTCTTCAGGTGGTGGTGGGAGCTCAGGCAAAGAGGAGGACACAAGATTGCTACTTTTGCAAAGCTCACAGGCAGCAGGTGGCACACTCTGGGGAGGTGGGCAGGGCTTGGTCACGATGTCAGGCTACTGTTCAGAGAAGTGGCCCAGTGGGCGCAGTCCCAGTCCTGGCAGCACCACACATGTTGGTGGCTCTGGACCCCCAAATGGCTGGGAAACGGAAAAAATGAGCAGGCTTGCAGTGTAGAAACTACAGCGGATCAAAGTCCTGGAGCCTAACACACAGGAGTAGCCGCGGCCACCATACTGCAGGCAGGAGTCCAGTGGGACATGGTCCCAGTCCCATGTGGCACCACATGCGCTGGCTCTGGGCTCCCAAACAGCAGGGAAGCGGGGAAGCAAGCAGGCAGGCCCTGGTCGTTGTGCCAGGAAAAAAACAGAGGGCAACAGTATTTCAAGCTAGATGTACTCACTGTGTCCTCACGCAGCTGCTACCTCAATCCTGAACCTGAAGAGAGTGAGAGAGCCCCAGGCCCCACCTCACCCCGGTCCCAGGCCGAGCTTACAGTTCTCAAGATATCCCGAGTCGGATAACCTGGACAGCAAGGCTTTTAAAAATGCCTGCAACTGAAACAGGGGCTCTCCCTATCCCAGCCCCACACACATCCAGTCCCTTGCCTTAAAGATACAGTAACCATTTTTTGGGCACAAAGCAGAGGATCAGGAGATATACTATCATAATAACTCACTCCAAGACAGAAAGATGCTCCATCCCTCTGATCATCTTGGTGGCTCCTCTGGACTTGCTCCAACAGGTCCATATCCTTTCTGTGCTGGGGACCCCAGAGCTGGAGACAGCACTGCAGGTGGGGTCTCACCAGAACACAGGGGCAGAATCCCCTCCTCCCCTGCTGCCCACACTGTGGGATCAGCCCAGCACACAGGGGGTTTCTGGGTGCTAGTGCACATGGCCAGGGCATGTCCAGCCTCTTACCCACCAGTACCCCCAGGTCCTTTTCCCCAGTGCTGCTCTTGATCTGTTCACCCCTCAGCCTGGACTGATCCTGGGGATTGTCCCAACCCAGGTGCAGCACCAGCACTTGGTCTTGTTAAACCTCATGAGATTCCCATGGGCCACTTCTTGAGCTTATCCAGGTCCCTCTGGATGGCCCTGTCCTTCGGGTGTGTCACCTGCACCACTGAGCTTGGTGTCATCTGCAAACTTGCTGATGGTGCCCTTGACCCCATGTGTATGTTATTAATGAAAATATTAAATAACACTGTGTAGCAGGTTGACCCTGGCTGGGTGCCAGGTGCCCACTCAGTCACTCTATCACTCCTTTTCCCATTAGGATAGGGAAGAGAATAAGAGAGAGAGCAACCAACAGGGTGACATAAAGCAGTTTTATTACAGTAAATGAAAGAAATAAGCAGAGATTGCACGTGCATGGGCTAAAGAGAAAAAAAGTCAATCTCTACTTCCCATCGGCAGCCATGTCCGGACACTTCCCAGGAAGCAGGGCTTCAGCACGCGTAACAGTTCCTCCGGAAGGCAAACACTGAAAACTCATTAATGCCCCCCCTTCCTCCTCTCTTCCTTAGCTTTTATATCTGAGCTGATATCACATGGTATGGAATATCCCTTTGGCTAATTTGGGTCAGCTGGNCTACCAATGCAAAGCACAGCACTGTAAGGGCAGGGAACTTTACCATGGTCAGACTCAATACACACTGGTCCCAGTATGGACCCCCAAGGGACACCACTGGTCACCGATGTCCATTGGGACTCAGAGCCATTGACCACATCCCTCTGGATGAGACTGTTGTGTGGATTTGGCACTGCCTGGTTTTGTGATAGCAGGGGGACCACAGAAGGAGCTTCTGTGAGAAGCTGCTAGAAGCTTCTACCTTGTCCGACAGAGCCAATCTCTGATGGCTCTGAAGATGGACATGTTGCTGGCCCAAATAGAGAGGTTGGTAATGCCTCTGTGATGACATATTTATGAAGAAAATCAAAACAGCTCATGTGCAGTTTTTTCCCCAGGGGTAGAGAAGCACCATGGTAAGCCTTGCCTGCCTGGCTGCCCCTAGCTAGCCGCAACTTGGGAAAAGGACAGGGGTGGCAGCAGTGGCTTCCCCTTCCTGGTGCCCCACCTGAAGAGAGGCATTACATAGTGCCAGCGCCTCAGTGGCCACCACTGCCCACACAGTGGCAGTGGGACCACATGGCCAATGGCAAAAATGTGGCGGGCAACTCCCTGATTCGGAACCTGGACAAAATCAACTTCTCGGCACTGTGGGATCCTGCAGGAATCTTTGAATTAGTGGAACTTGTTGGCAGTGGTACTTACAAGCAGCAGTTTTTCTTCTAGTTAGAGAAGAGGAAGAAGTGAGGACATGTGAGGAAAAAACAACATGGCAACACCAAGGTCAGTGGAAAAGAAAGAGGGGGATGAGGTGCTCCAAGCATAGGAGCCAAAATTCCTCTGCAAGCTGTAGTGAGGACTATGGTGAAACAAATTGTCCCCCTCTAATGCATGAAGTCCATGGGAGATGCAGAATCCACTCACAGCCCATGAGAAAAGTGCTCACTCTAGAGCGAGTGGATACCAGAGAAAGCTGTAATCTAGTAAGAAATCTGAATAGAGAGGGCCCCTGTTTCCAGAGATAGAGAGAAAAGACCCTTGCTTCCAAACTAGAGCAGCCTAGCCTTAAAAGATTGTACCCCCTGGACAAGTGATCCACACCACAACAGGTTTGGGAAGACTGCCTGTGGGAGGGACCTCATGGCATAGCAGANTGAATCACCTTCCTGTCCTCCATGTGCCTTAGCAGAGCTTCCCAGAAGATCTGTTTCATGATCTTCCCAGGCACAGAGGTGAAGCTGACAGAGCAGTAGTTCCCAGGGTCCTCCTTTCTACCCTTTTTAAAGATGGGGACAATATTTCTCTTTTTCCAGTCACCTGGGACTTCACCTGACTGCCATGGCTTTTCAAATATCATGGAGAGTTGCTTGGCAACTACGTCAGCCAATTCCCTCAGGACTCTGGGATGCATTTTATAAGGTCCCATGGACTTATGTGCATTCAGGTTCCTCAGGTGGTCATGAACCTGATCTTAGAGTGGGAGGGACTTTGCTCCCTCAGTCCCTGTCCTACTGTCCATCCATTTGACAGGTGTGGGAAGAGAGGCTGACATTGAAGACTGAGTCAAAAAAGTTGAGTACCTCAGCCTTCTCCTTGTCCATTGTTACCAGTTTTCCAGCACCATTTATCAGGGGGTAACACCTTCTTTGACCTTCCTTTTCTGGCTGACAGACCAGTAGAAGCCCTTCCTGTTATTCTTTGTGTCCCTTGCTAGGTTCAGTTCCAGCTTAGCTTGCTTTTCCTCACCCCATCCCTACACAACCAAACTCCATCCCTATACTCTTCTCAGGATAGCTGTCCTTGTTCCCACTGCTTGTGCACTTCTTTCTTTCCCTTTAGTTTGACCAACAGTTCCCCACTCAGCCATGCCAGTCTCTTGCCTTCCTTGTCCAGTTTTACTCCTGGGGATCACCTCCTGGGGTATTCTTTAGATTCACCAATGTATTTGGTTGCTCGTGCAATGTCTGTGTTTTTTGATCTGCGAGACAGATGGTAGTTCAGCATACTCTGCATTAACTGTACAAAAGTTTCCTAAAATGTAGCCTTTTATAACCATTAAGGTGAATGTTCCCTCCATTTAATCTTTTTCTGTGATCTTTGAGTGTATATAGGCTACTCATGGATTTCTTTTGAAAAGTTAGTTAGATGCTGCTGAATATCTTTATTTCTCAAAATACAGGTTTATTTGCTTTCCATCTCAGTTGTCAGTAATTACTACATCCCAGAAAATGTAGGCTTTTAAACTGAATCAAGCTAGAATAGATTCTTATGTTACTCAATGAAATGTCTCAGCCTCTTTTGGAGTTCATTAAATAGTTTGTTTCAATAGTGATGTTGGTATCAGTACCTCCACAGATTAATTATCAGACAGAAGAAACACACTGTTACAATTTTTGTACTTTAATTTCCTTGAATTTCATTGTATTTGTGCATGATGAAATTAGTAAACAGAGACAGCAGTTGTTCTTTGTTACTATTTGATGATGGTAATAACAGTATACTACTTTGAATTAAAGTTTCTGGGCTTGGTTTGTTTTAATACCAATGCATTGTTACTTCATGGTCATTCTGTGCCAACTTCTTTTTCTGGAGCTTAGTTTCCGCTCTCAAGCATAAGGTGTCATTGTACCTGAAAATAAAACTTTGTATTATTTAAATACCTCCTTCTTTAATGTGTCACATTGTATATACTAATGTTGAGTCTTTAACTGTTATTATCAGGTGAAAAGAGAAATAGCTCCTATTTCTTTAAGATATTTCATCAGAATAATAACTTAACTTTCATAAAAACCTGAATATACCTTAAATGACACTGAGAATTATGTTACTTTATCATGTCTGTGGGTTTTGTTTTATTCAGTTTATTTTGTTTTGTTTTTATAAATGAGAGTTATGATTCCATATTAGGTTTTTGCAATTTTATTTGCATAAAATTTACATAGAATGTCTTTTTCTTCTGTAGAATAGTCCAGTTGGCCACATTTTTACAGCATATTTATCAACCTGCACAAAAGGAAGAGTTGACCAAGAACTGACTGGTTTTATACACTTACAGATAGATCCCTGTGTCTGTCTTAACAGGTGAAAAGCCATTTGAATGTCCAAACTGCCATGAGCATTTTGCTAGGAATAGTACACTCAAATGTCACCTGACAGCCTGTCAGTCTGGAGCTGGAGCTAAAAAGGGAAGAAAGAAGCTGTATGAATGTCAGGTGGGTAATAGAAGTAGCAGAATCTGAGGCTAGATACCTCCTTCCTGTGCTGAGGGAGGGAGTGTGAGAGTACTGAGCAGAAAAGGCATAAAGAGTGGTCTTTTGTCTCCAAGAACTATTTTTAGCAAAATAAATTATAAAGGTTGTATTCAACCATGACATGAAGGTAAATTCTTATATCTAAGTAGTTCCATTTAAAATATGAAATTACTGATATGAAGGTTCATAATACTTAGTTGATCAGATAGATTCTTGTGAGTAGGTGTTCATCTGCATCTTACTGATCTTTCTGCTTCCTTTTCAAGGTTCTTGATGCACAGACCTAGGCCTTTCCTGCTTGTGGGCATGCTTCACTAAAGTCCAAAATACAAAGTACTATTTTATTTCCTAATTTATTATTTTTCTGTTTAATACCAATATACTGACTGACTGGAAAGTCATTTCAACTTATGATGACAATCTGTAATGTCTTTTAAGCAAATATAAATGATGTAGATGAATAGCTAGGGTACTTGGTCACTATGCAAGTGACATGTGAAAAGCTGTTCAGAAGAATATTACTTAGCTTTTAAAAGTTGATTCTGAAAAGCTAGAAAATATGAGAGCTGAGGTTGGTTGTAGCATTTTTATTTGCCATTTTTCTGCCCCACTGCTCTCAGAGTCTCAAATAAGGCTCTCACCTTATTCAGTTCACAGAATTGCTATGGTTTGAGGTTAAATTGGGTCATGTAGTAAGGAAAACTGTTGGATATTGGCTTTATTTGTTTGAAAAAAAATGTGATCTTATTCACAGAAAGCAGTAAATACTGCAGGAGATGAATAAATTAATCATATAATCAGAAGTTTCACCGATGCTGTGGCATTGCTTAGTTGTTATGCTGGACTGAAGTTAATTCTTGGGAGCATGCCTTTGTCTTAAAGATAAGTTTGTTTTGAACATAAGAACTACTATATAATGCAAAATTGTACCTAGTAGCTTCATTGAAGATACTGTTTTGTCTTTGTGACCCTTTGGTTTAATTACTTCACCTTGTAGCTTTCTCTGTTACAGATAACTGAATGTGGGTTAGTGTTATTTCAGCCTGCAGCAATTACAAGAATTCTTGGATAAATTCTTCTTGATTTTTTTTTTCTCTTTAGAACTGAATTTGAATAGCATTCAATAAATAAAATCTTGGCTCACTGAACAAGAAGGAGAAACCAAAATTGCACTTGCTCGATAATCACTTTTGGTGCTCTTCAGTGAACGCCTTGAGTACTGAATTAGGCTCCACATGGCACAAACAGTAATTATGTGCTTGGGCATTAGTGATAGTCATTACCTTTATGTATGACTAATTAATTTTCAGTGCTTATCTATAAGGTTAGTATTTTAAGAAGTCTGTGTGTGCAACTTCTTTCTAAAGCATGAGCCTAGGGGACACACACATACAAAAAGCATGTTACTAGCATCACAAATGTGGTTCTAAGATTTCAACAGCAAAATGGGGATATTCAGCTCTATTACACAGACCTGTTCCTTGAGTTAATCCCTGTCAGATACTCCATCATCCTTTTGTGCTGTTGCTGTAAATTGAGGAGATGGAACATTCTGTTTCAAAATTATTTGTCAACAGTGAAGGATTTCCAACAGTGAAATTCATGTTCTTTGCTTCTTTCTGAAGCCAAGAGCACTTGCATGGACAAAGACCTCTGACTAACTCTACCCCACTCTTCTCTCTCTTCTACCCTGGCATCTCATTAATTTCTGCAGTCTTTGTGTATTGTTTTCAAGCTACTTACCTCACTGCCAGCTGAAGGGAAGGAAGTGTGCTCATGTGCTTTATGAAAATAGTATGTCTGCAGTCAAAGCAGTACTTTTAGCTGGAAGAGACTTAAAAAGATGGAGTTTAAAGCGATTTTCATCTAGTAAAATTACTCAAATATATTTTTGAAATGGCAAAATGTGAGAGCTTAATCTATCCAGGTAAATCTTACAATGCCATGAACAAATGAAAACTGATAAGTAAAAGTAGACTATTAGTACTGCATCTAGAACTTCAGTAAAAGGACAGTTTGACTTGCACTTTGATCATATGATATTATTACATAAATAGATTTCCACTCAAAATTCTAGCACCAGACATTTATTGGGGTGTGAATCTGTATGTGAATTTCACATAAAGTTAAAATAAGAAAGCTTTTACATGCTGTACTGACTCATTAATTTTTTACGTATCCTCTGTATGCCCAACTCAAAATGACACACTGTATCTTAAAAATAAATACCAGGTCTTCTGTTCATTTGAAGCTGACTTCTCAGCTTTTACCTCTAACATACATAGTGAGTTTTTTTAATCCGAGTAGCAAGAAGCTACACTATGTGAAGCCATGATCTGAAATAGGCACTATACTTTGTTATATTTCTGTTGGCACTGTTTAACACACTGTATATTTTGTTTCAGGTTTGTAACAGCGTGTTTAACAGCTGGGATCAATTTAAAAATCATTTGGTAATACACACTGGTGACAAACCCAACCACTGTACTTTATGTGATGTGTGGTTTATGCAAGGCAGTGAGCTGAGAAGGCATCTCAAAGACATGCACAATATTTCAGAACGAATAGTGACAGAAGAGATTCTTCCAGTGGAAGCTATGGAAGCTGAACCAGTAACATCAATGACTATAATAGAACAAGTGGAGCAAGTCCATGTCCTACCAGTAATTCAGGTACAAGTGGATCCTGCACAGGTAACTGTGGAACAGATGCACCAGGATCTCCTACAGGACAATCAAGTGAAAGGCACACAGATGGAGGAACTGCAAGAACAGGTGCAAATTAGTTATTTAGAAGTTGAACACATTCAGACTGAACAAGGTGCTGAAGTTCATGTGGAGCAGTTACATGTTGGGCATGTAAATCGAATACAGATGGAAGAAGTACAGGCAGAATTTAGAGATGGGACAGACCTTGAACAAATAGAATGTGAAAGTGTTGATCGAGAAGCAGAAGAAAATGAAACTAGTCAAGTAGATGACACAGATATGGAAGATCATGAACAAGCTGAAGAGTTAAGAAATCAAGAATTAGTGAACACACAGGATGAAAAGGTGGATAACTAGGATAAATAACCATACTGTGCAGCTTTAGGAATGAAGTACCCAATTACTTTTGCTAGCTTTTACATTGGTTTTTGAACCAATGGTCAGTGGTCACCTTTCCAATATGCTGTTCTTAGGAAGCTGGACAAGTGGACCAAAGTTAGTTTTCTTTATGTACAACTAAACCTTTCATATGTGAAAAATAACTTTACCATTCATGTAATGCCATGGAACAGAAACCACCACAGATTTGTGAGGATTTTAATAATGAATAGCTTGTATCATTTGCATCATCCCTGGGTATATGTAAGAGTAACTTTGCCTCTTTTCCTCTTGCTATAGAAGCAAACTCTTGTTATAGATTTGCAGGGTGTCTGTGGCAGAAGAATCAGTAAAATCTGGTGGGTTCTAATGTAAGTGGATAATCAGGTACCTGTGAATTTTCTGGGCAGGCTGTTTGCTGTTTCCTAACAGCAGTCCCTAACTTTCAGGATGGGGAAAAAACATTGTTGCTGGAGGTCTCAGAGCACAAAAATACTGTGCCTTTTCGGCAGGTGAAATTTCCACAAAGCTCCTAGAGAGAGCGTTCAACCTAGTTCAATAAAAGGCAATGTGGGTAAAGTTATAGTGCTTTATATTTTTGCTTAAAATTGTCAGCTACTAATTTAGGGGATTTTTTTTCATTAAATTTAGGAGTGGATGAGGGAGGAAACAGATTCCATGTAGAAGCAGCAGGACACTCTAAAAGGGACAATTTAAATTAGGAAAAGCTCACTAGAATCTATGGTAAACATGAGCTGGAAGAAAGCCACCAGCAGACTCTTCTTTTATAAATTGTCATTTTTGAAAAGGAATATTTTTAAACATATAGAGAAGGCTTGTCTATATGGTATCAGGTTCCTGTCTTTTTTAAATGAAATTCTGACACTTGACACAAAGATGTTGTACTAAAAGTAAAAGCCATAGGTATGAATGCTAAAATGTGAATTGAAAAGTAGGAGTGTAAATATTTTAATCATACATCCATGAAATATTGCATTATTTACTTAATCCAATAAATTAGGAGCATCTGAGTGACTGTCAATTACAGTGCCAGATCCCAGTGGCAAGAATCAATATAATTTTAATAACTTTACAGTAATGACCTATTAATCTTAAGTTTGTTTAGAAAATACTTGTCTGGCTCTATGTTTAAGGATGCTAAGAACTTCCAATTCTCAATTATTGCCTTGAGATTAGAGGTGCCTCCCTACTTCTAAAAAACTTTGTTTACAAAGCCCTAAATAAAGGGAGGAATTTTTGCAAGGATGTTCCCTAATGCTCTTGGTATTCCTGTAGATCTTGCTTAAAATCAGGCTTTTCTATTGAGTCTTCAAATGCAAAATTATTTCTTGAGATTTCTGCTTTTATTTAGTATCATTCAAAATGATTCTTGTGTTTCATTGTAGCTAGCCTTGGAGAAACTGTTGCAAAACAAACATGAATCTCAATTAAAATTTCAAACAATTTAATTAACGTAACTTGCGTTCTTTTTTTTTGTGATGTTTTGTATTTTCTGAGATGCAAGTATATGAGATGAGATTATGTGCAGAGGAAAGAATGTGGCCTGATGTTAATCATGAAAGTAAAAGATAGCTATTGGATTTATACCTGGCTTCTGATAAGAAGCTTGTCTTTTGATAACATGGAGGATATGCAACTTGCTTAGCTACATAACTCTAAATTTTTAGGCATTTATGCATATTGACACCAGATCTGTATCAGTGGAATTAAAGGAACAATCTGATTGTGTCTAATTAATGAAACTAACTTAGGCAATTTAAGTCCAATGTAAATTGAGCAGTTAGGTGATATTGATAGCAGGGCTGTAATTTTGTAAGCACAGTTGGGTTAATTTTCTGTTGTTTAATCTCCCCTTTTTAACAGCAACTTGCAAATTTGGTAGGAGAGAAATGATGCTTTGTTGTGCCCAGTGCTGCCTCTATACAGACGTCTGTTGAGCCTGGATGGGAATGCAGTGGGGACATGACCAATCCCTTCCTTACCCCGAGGGACAGGGTGAAAGGCTCTCCTCAAGTAATAACTCCACTGGACAGTGTTTCCCTTTGCAACCCCCTCTTCCCTAGAATTTCCTTCCCAAATTGCTTCTACCAGTGGAGTCCCCCATGCCTCCTTACAGCAACTGTGGGAGGGACGATTGACTTGGAGAGTCATAAGTTTTGGTTGCCCTCTGTAACAGCCACCTTGCCATCCTCTTTCTGCCACAAATGTCTGTATAGACACACAGACCTTTCCAAACTATATACCTATGCACCATTGGAGGAGTTCTTCCCTTTAAATAAGTGTATACTGCTGGTCCCCAGAGTGCCCTGTGTTATGCAGGTACTGGTCTGTAGCTTGCAATGAGGCAGCATGCAGCTGCACTTGTTGCCTGGTGCCTGCAGTGGGCTGTGTCACATAAGGTGAATGCTTGAATTTATGCTGAATGAAACTAATTGGCTAAAGCAGTGGGGCCTAGGCAGTGAGAAATGGAAAAGTTGGAATGAACAAAAACCTGTGAGGTGTGTCTGGATACAAAATAAAAGGTGAACATTAAATTGAGACTTGTGGATTTATATACAATATTCATAAGAGGCCACAAGCTACTTCTGAAAGAAGGGCAGGGGGAGGAAAGGGAGCTGATCAATAGTTTGAGATCTGCTAAGTTATTCACACAATATAAGAAAGGATTAGCTGCTTTTTTTGAAAACAGTTGCAAAAGCATGTTTCATCTGCAGGCTTATGAGGATGGAATTGTATGTCAGTCCTGTGTGAGATGGTCACTAGAGGAGGATCATGCAGCTTCTGCTGTTTCATGCCTGCAGTGGAATTTTTAATTAGCTAATGGTGCAGAATATGGTAGTCTCTTACACAAATTCTGTAACTCAGTATTATTTCGAATGAAGAAACATTTGAATAGATGTTTAATTTGGTTGCTTACTTTTAAGGACTGAAGTATCTGTTCTCTAGGGACTATTGTGAAAATGTAACATGCAGTCAGAAATTTTTTTTGTTATTTCTAACAACTTCCTTCTTAAACTGTAGTGTTTGCTTCTAGAAAATAATTTTAAAATTAAAGCAACCTGTTTACAATGAAATTACAAATAATTCGTAGCTTGTTAAATACTTGACAGCTCAGGCAGGTACAACAGAAGCTGGAGCTCACTAGCTCAGATCTCGTAAAGCTTCAGCCATGGCTGGACCTAGCTATGGGAGCATGCCTGCATTTGCATCCTGGCCACAGCTTTGCATGCAGTGTGACTAATGCTCTCACAGCTCCCTCATACTTTTTTCCCTAACTGGAACCTTGACATCTATAAATGTCTCTGCTGGGACTTGTCTTTCCAATTCCTTTGAGAGCATGGTGGCCTTTTGAGGAAATAATTTGTACCATTAAAAGATCTGAAACTAGAAAGGGGGATGAAGTATATAGAACCTAGGGTGAGGATCTCTAACATGGGGGTACAAGGACCTGGAAGGTGTAAGTGGTGTGCAGGGGGCTGTGCCTGGCAGGTGATAGCCGGTCATGAGATTGCAGCCCATCGCCGCTGGAGCTGTCCAAGGTTTAATAACAAAGATGGCTGCAGTGGCTGCCTAGCCTGGACTGCAAGCCCTCTCAGCCAGGGTGTTGGGAGTTGGGCAAGCGGGGGACATGGTGAGGCAGGGAGGCCCGTCCCCATCTCATGAGGAGAAGAACGATGGCAGGTGGTCGGCAGGGACTGCAGCAGTGCTGAAGCCCACGATCCCAGGCAGGCCTCCTCTGCCCAGAGTTAGCCTGCTGGAAGGTTGAAAGAGGCAGTGAGGCACTGCAAAGCTGAGGCTGGAGGCAATGGGGAGGAAGCCAGTTTTCAGGTACAGCAGTGAAACCATGGCACTAGTGGTGGCTGGCTATGTCCCCTGCTTGAGTGGAGATCTGGCCCCTGGAGGTGGCACTGCCTCAGCCAAGCGTCTCAGGCTGGTCCTCATCAGATTCTGCCAGTAGATTGTTGTGGGAAATGGAGACTGAGCCACTGCACGTTGCCAGCTTGATGTGAACACACACATATGTGCTGAGTTTTATAATTCTGGTGCTCTTCCAGCACAACTGGGTCTTAAAGCTTTTGCCAAGGTGTTATGGGTTGACCCTGGCTGAACAGGTGCCCACCAAGCCACTCTATCACTCCATTCCTCAAGTGGACATGGGAGAGAAAATATACTGAAAGGCTCATGGGTGGAAATAAGGGCAGAAGGACATCACTCACCGAATACCATCATGGGCAAAACAGCTCAACTTGGGGAAACTAGCTTAATTTATTATCAATCAAATCAAAGTAGGATAGCAAGAAAATAAAAACTAAATCTTAAAACACCTTCCTCCAACCCCTCCTTTCTTTCTGGGCCTAACTTTACACCCAAATTCTTTACCTTCTCATCATCAGTGCAAGAGGAGGGAGAATGAGGCTGTGGTCAGTTCACATGTCATCTCTGCCGCTCCTTCCTCAGAGGAGGACTCTTCCTCTACTCCAATGTGGGTCCCTTTCCACAAGGTCAGTCCTTCAGGCACAGCCTGCTCCAGCATGGGCTCCTTCAGAGGCTGCAGGTGGATCTCTGCTCCCCCATGGGCTGCAGGGGCACAGCTGCCTCACTATGGGCTGTACCACAGGCTGCAGGGGAATCTCAGCTCTGGCATCTGGAGCAGCTCCTGCCCCTCCTGCACTGACCTGGGTGGCTGCAGAGTTGTTCCTCTCACATATTCTTACTCTACTCTCCCAGCTGCTGTTATTTCACAATTTTTCTTACCTTCTTAAATATGTTGTCCCATAAGCACTGCCACTGGAGTAATTTTAATAATTTCAGTAGTATTTTGTTGCTGCTGTTTTAATTTGTATGTTAATTTGCTTAGAGAAAGTATACTGGCTAAAGGGAACCTTTTTCTTTGTAAAGTTACTGGTATAAGATCCCACTTTTTCTAATGCTGACTTTTCTTTAACATATTTTAAACAAAATAGAGTGTTTCCAATTGTTCCCTTCAGCTGGAAGTCTAATTCTGCATATCCTTTGCTTGGACTGTAATCTGATTCATGAAAATGCTGTCATATCGTGGTGCTTTGCTCTGAAAAAGGAGCAGAGAAACCCATTGGCTTTCAGGGGCCATGCTGCAAAAATGCTGCTTCATGGGCAGACTTGCCTAGGGGACACACAAATGAACTACACAGAGGTGAGGGGAGAAGAGGGGATTTTGCTGTTAAAATTGAATAAACAAGAGACAGTGCCAATGTGTTTTTAAATTGTTATTTACATGCAGATTATTTGAAAGATATGTATTTTTTCTGACACCCTCTTCTTATGCTAGGGCTAATTGGAGCCTGAAGCCAAAACATTTTCAGTCTAAGAAATCCCATACTGTATTTAACATAAGAACCATATGAGTAATTCCATGGAAGAAGCCAGAATATGCTTCTGTGTTTTCTGGATTGGGGTATTATTCCTTATATTGTGTAATCTGTTCATATAGCTTTAGAGTGGCTGGCACAGTTATTGATAAACAATAGCATGTGTCACAAGAAATTTGCAGTTTCAGGGCTTTCTTCTTTAAGGATGCAGACTGATGTTTCAGTTGATTCACACCAAATAGATTTGTTGAAGTCATGGGTATGCATATATGTTACAGCATGTTTAGATTGCCCCCTTCCACAGTTAAGGAGGGAAATATGGTAAACTAAAAATTGGTACTCATTTTCAGGGATAGAAGGGTGTTTGTGCATGTGTAAGTAAAACCAACCAGAATTAAAAAGAACTGTTCTATCAAAAAGAGTCCTAAAAATGCATATATATATAGCCGTGTCTTCATTCCCTAATACATCTCTTTTACTAACACAACCACAGGGAAACATTTTTTCCTGCTTTTTTTCTTCTTATGATTTCTTTAAACTATTCTTTTTTTTGCACTAATTTTTAAAAAATGTATTCTCAGATAAAAAGTAGTTTCAGGGGCTGAGCAACCCCACTGGTGTAAATGACAGGGAATAATTTCATTGAATTTATTTTTCCTGACCACTTAAGTATTATCACCCATCTTCTAGTGCCTTTAATTCAACTGATACTTCTTTTCTAAATAGTATCTTATCCCACAAATAGATGCAAGGACTTAAAAATTTTAATTAGTTCTAGACAATTGATCTGTTTGGGAATCAGAAACTAAAGCCTTGTGGAGAAGGACTTGGGGATTCTTGTGGATAAAAAGCTGAACATGAGCCAACAGTGTGCACCCACAGCCCAGAAGGCCAACCACATCCTGGGCTGCATCAAAAGAGGTGTGGCCAGCAGGTTGAGGGAGAGGATTGATTCTTCCTCTCTACTCTGCTCTTGTGAATCACAGAATCATAGAATGGTTTGGGTTAGAAAGCACATTAAAGATCATCTAGTTCTAACCCCTCTGCCATGGGCAGGGATACCTTGCACTAAACCAGGTTGCTCCAAGATGGCCCCATCCAACCTGGCCTTGAACACTTCCAGGGATGGGGCAGCCACAGCTGCTCTGGTCAACTTGTGCAAGTGCCTCATTACCCTCACAGGGAAGAA
>VZRX01023811.1:0-49004 GCA_013398075.1 Notiomystis cincta
GGAATAGTGGTGGGGGGTGGGGGGTTGGTAAGGAAGGGGGAGGTAGGAGGGGAGGAGGAAGAAGAAAGTAAAATGTGAACCTTCAAACAAAATTTTCTGAACAATTTCTGAGCCAGAATCCAGCATCTAAATCCACATTCTACATCAAATAGTGCTATATTGTTTTTCTTCAACTAAGTACTGGTGCTGAGCAGAAAAATTGACCTGGGATTCTTATTAGCAAGCACTGTCATTATTACTGTTTTCTCTCCAGGGTATATCTCAAAATGGAAGCTTCTGCTTGAAATAAAGAAATGAAGAAATGAAATCACATGCGTGAGACTGAGACTACTTAACATAAATAATCCAAATTCATATCCTTATATAAGTTCTCTCTCTCCAGCAAAATACAGGAAAAAATATTTATATTTGGTAAAACTGTAATTAAAACATAGTTAAATTTTAAGCATAATAACACCTTTATATCACTATATCTGTGAAAATAATAAAAATAAGTAAATAAATAATGGACAATGAGTATATGCTTAGAATTTTGAATCTGCAATATATTCTAGTCAGGTAGATAAACACCAGGCTATTAAAATTTATTCTTTATTAAAAAATAAGCTTTTATGCAATTTTTAAATTGACATCCATATTTTAAAATATATATAGAATAACTCCCTCTTCCACATAACATAGGAACATTGGTGTGACCTTTCTTTCTGGGTTACATTTTATAATGCACTCTAAAATATTATTTTCCAGCTGGATGGAAAAATACCAGAGATATAGGATGTTAAACTGTTTAGAGAATTCTTTATTACCCCTTAGAAGATGAGAGAGTAGACAGTTGGCAATTCCAGCACCTTAATAATTCTGCTTTATTCCATGCTATTACTTCACTAGACTTTCTTTTTTTTACCCCACTCCTACTAACGTCTCCATTATTTAAAAGGAAGAATGTGCAATATGTACCTGTGTTATCCTCGATTTCTGCAATAATTTACTACTAGTCCCTGACATGTATTAACTTCCTGTTAAGGATGCATTTGTTTAGTTTCTAGAAAATAATTTTCATTTCTTTTCATCTTCTGCAGGGATGACAGTATTGCTTTTGCTCTTTAAACTATCTTGATTCAAGCTTCTGTTCTTTAAGCACTTTTCTTACTTGTAAGTCATCTGTTTGTAGAATAAAGGACAATATAGTATGAATGCTTTGATTTGTTAGGGAGCAATGCAGTGAAACAAAGGATTACATTTCAAAGTTATGTTCATTCTAACATTTTTCTATGCAGCCTTTCAGTGTCTTTATATTTTTATAGCATCAGTTGATCAAACTCCCCCAGGTTTTCTACTGCAACTCAAGGATTTTGAAAATCAGAGACACATGAGATGATTCTTCTCATATGACTTGATGCACATAAAACCTAGGGAGCTTAGAGAAATACTTTAAACTGTGCAAATGGCTCTAGGTTTTCTATTTAATCTTCTGAGAATAAAACGGCTTCTGTACAGAAGTGTCATCCTGGACATTTATTTTGGGATGAAAACAAAATAAACCCATTCTGGAGGTATGCTTTTCCTCCACATGCTAAGTAGAGAATCTGGTATCTCATGCTCAAAAGCAAATGTCTGACAGGGTATCTCAAAGAACTGAATTATTTGTCAAGTTATTAAAGCTTTATGCTTATGATTTTCAATTCCTTGACTTATTTTTTTCAAGCTTTAGTTAAATTTCAGATAAGCTGTTTGTAGCTGCAGTTGATACATATTATGTGCTTCTAAGGGTTCCATATGTACCTTTAGAGACTAAAAGTTATTAAAAATGTCACAACATCTCCATGTTTTTTAAAAAGTCATTCAGAAGAAAAAAAAAATATTGAAAGATTGTTATATTTATTTTTTTGTTTTCAGTGAATTATTTAATCTGTCATTAGAAAAGTTATTTCTTAATTGATATCCAGTTTTTTTTGGTTCTGTCGTTTTTAAAATGTTCTTTAGAAGCATATACAGAATATAATAATACATAATAAAATACATAAAATAATAATACTTATAACTTTTTAAGAGCATAATCTGAGTGAAGGATGATTAGTGAAGATCCAGTTGATGATCTGATATGTCAAAAAAATATGTTCTCTATACTCATGTATTTGGTACCCTCAGAATCCTTGTACCAAGGAATTAGAATGTTAAGCACAAGAATTTGGGTGATTGATACCAGTCTAACTTTAGATCTTCGTTAATTTATCCTAGATAACCTTAATAATTTATTCATGATCTGCTCTTGGATCTCATCACCTCTCCACTATTTTTTGCAAGAGGATGGCATGGTACAATTCTGTAAATTGTTTATTTTGCTTGGTATATTTTCCTGGTTTTCCTGAAATTTCTGAAGCAGAAAGCTAGCCCCAGTAAGAATGGTATTTTATTAAAAAGAAAAAAATAGGATATATTTTTAAAGCAACTTTCTTTCTGGCTTTGTATTTCAGAACTCTGTCAAGAAAAACAAGGTCAAGGGGATGGTAATTAACAGAAGTAACAAATTGCTGAGTTATGTGAGACAGAGAGGTAGATGAAAAAAACAAAGGACTAAAATAAGAATCCAAAGTGTAAGGCTATTAATGACTACCATATAAACAGTTAGCTACAGATTAGAATGAGAATAAAATTACTAGACAATGAATAAAGATTTGTGCATCCTGATCAAGATGCTTAATTACTAGATATAATTACTTGGCTTTTTCTTATGTGAGATTTATTTTTCATGTCATAAATTCAGACTTACATATTGTCTATCATTGTTTTCAGTGTGTGGCTTGGAAAGGATAACACTTGTATTAAAAAACTGGTTCATTTTTAGAGTGTATTTTAAAGGGAAGAAATATAGAGAGACTTGAGAGAAATACTGAATGTGTGGGCAGAAAATTAGGAATGAAAGACACAGAATCAGCACTTTAATCAACAAACGAAGCCTAATATTTTGCGATAAAAGTGATATCTTCTGAGTCACTGTCTGACTGGTGATATTAAAACTCATTATTCAACAAAGAAAATACAAAGAACATGAATATCTAAGGTGTTTTAATTTATATATCATAAATAATTTCAACAAGTCCTTGAGTTCTTTATTTATTTTCAGAGTCAGAATAGAGGTAACGTTCATCTATGTCCATTTAAACTATAAGAAAGCAAGGACTCACTATGTTTGCTCCAGTAGTTTCTCTGACTTCATGACTTCTGATATAAGGAAGCTGAAACACTCAGCAAACTTAAGAGCCAAACCCTTTATTTAGGTAACTTTCCTGAGATGACTAATTTATGTCACATCCACAGGAAACAGAGTGGAAATGTAAGTAAAGGAATAGCAGAGGTAAAGGTTTTAGATATTATGATATAAGTGAACACCTGCCTGTAAAAAAGATTAAAGATTCAGATTCAGTTTTTCTCTTCTGTTATGAAAAATGTCTGTCTCTTTACATCTGAGTATAAAGTTGAGAAAACAAGAGCAGGTCTATATTATTTTACAACTGAAAATATGTGTATATATACACACACAGTGAAAACCAAAGTAAAAGCCTGACTACTGTGACAAGAATGCTTAGAAAACAGATAAGCCAGATTGCCTTTAGACTTCAAAAACTCTGTCTACTAAATTCATTCATTAATGGCACACTTCATGACAGTGCTTAGGTATTGCACATTAAAAATCAATATTGTTTTAAAATTTATTACATTGTCTTCAACAAAGCCTCAACACAAAGTGTACAACGTGTCTTCAGCACCTAAGTTCTGAGTTACCTGGGTGTGCAACTCCACTAATGCCACTTCTGGCTGTGATTTGTGGTGGTCCTTGATGAGAACAAAGTGATCAGCCTTGAGAGCCATTGACAGGATAAGTCACATTGTTTTATCTTGTTGCTTCTACAGTTTTCCTCACTTGTACTTGCTGGTTTTCCTGCTATTTGCTGCTATAGTTCCCTCTAGCACCCTCGGGAGGGAAATCATCTCCTCCTGATGCTGCTTTGAGGGTGAAGGATATCTTTCCAGTTATCCTGGTATATTTGTTTAGAATTCCTTTGAGTTTGCAGACCCTTGTGCTTATATTGTCCTCTGTAACTTTGTCTTGGATGCATCTTACATCGAACTACTCTTTCTTCCTTTGGTAGTCACATTATTCTCACACTTATGTGAATTGCTGAATTGTTTGACTCACAGTGTTATGCCCTGACAATGCTACAAAATGCTTACATGCTGTTCTTGCTTACATTGTTTCAGCGTGTTTATATATAAATTAGAATTAATTATATGATGATCAACACATTTATAATTTCTGGATGTCACAGTCCTCTATTTTTGTTCCAAGTAGTTGTAATACACTGTCTCTGTGCCTGCTGTGGAACATTCAGGCTTCTCATAACAAAAGAACACCTTCTCCATTCTATCTATCCAAGCTGCATAAAGCTTTTCTGTCAAAGGAGTTCCAGCCAGTATCTCTCTAAACAGGGTTGTTAGAAAACTCCAACCCCTGGCCTTCCATGTTTAGCAAGCACTATTTATACCTACTTCCTCTTTGCAAAAATTATTTCTAGGATTTTGTCTAGACCATAGTGTAAATTTTGAGGGAAAAACACACTGATCAAATGTGTACAGTTCAGATGTACAGAGGACTTTTGTGCCTTTTTTTCTTGCCACAAAACCCCAAATCTTGCTGAGTTGCTAAAATAAATCATCTTTCTCCCCACTATTGGGAACTGCCTCCTGTTCTTCCTAAATGAAAAGCTGATTATAACATTAGCGACACTTCAGCATCAAAAGCCAAGGAGATTAATGTCTGCACTGAAAAGTCTTGGCTAAGACAAGGTGAGTGCTGAATGAAAGAGATGTGGCTGTTTGCAAAGGGAAAGAGATTTAAATGGAACTCAGAACAACTGGAAGTACAAATTAATCATGATGGAACGGAATTCTACTGATGATTTTTCTTTTAGTTCTTTTAGCACACAAAATCCATAAAACCTGATCAGAAATCCACGTTCTATAGGTTGTCTATCCACAATAACTAGGTGCAAAGTGGTGACATAAGCTAAACTCTTTTCTTTGCAATTTAATGGAAAAAGAACATGGAATTCCATCCATCAGTAGAACTTATTATATAACCATGTTTTGCCCTAATTATCCATTGCAACTAAATCAAGCATGCCTTTTCTCTTTTTTTCTCATTTAATAAAGGACTGCAAAATTATTCTGATTTCTCCATACATGATGGAGAGTTATTTTCAAAAGTATTCTAGCATGAGTTGAAATACATGGTATGGGTAAATCAATCTTTGGAATTCTTCACAAATTATGCATGTTAAGTGCTTGCAGTCAGTGTTATATGATTTTGGTATCTGATGACCAATTATATTTAATTATTTCCACTTCTATCTGCTCTGTCTAATTTAGATGGAAATTAAATAGAAATGCATGAAAAATGCTATGTCCATAGTAGAAAGCAATTTCATACCATAGGACAGGTTTTCTATTTCAAAATATCAAAGGTAAAGAGCCTACATTGACCATATATGAAATATTTTATATACAATTTGGCTTTTAATTCCTCCAGGTTAGCTTTACTCAGTTTCACTGGATATCCCTACCATCCTCCTGATATGAAGATGACCAAAAGGAGGAATCATTATTTCAAGCACTTAAACCTGCCCTAGAAGTGTAAGTGCATCTGAGGCTGATCTCAGAATCAAGATCCTGTTGTGGTTGACTTCAAAAATAATCAAATACTTGTTAATGAATATCCCTTTCAAACTGAATCAATGCTCAGGGATAGCCAGAGGATTCACTTTGAAACTTCATCACTGCTCTTAGCAAGTATACAAATGTGAACACAGACATTTAACAGATGTCTGGGCTTTTATTTTAATAACTTTTGTCTATAAATGTAAGCTATTTCACGTAGAAATATAATAATGAATTATGTTAACACGTAATAAAAAAGTCCAACCGTTCCTCCAAACAGACATTATTTATAGGAATAATCTTAGCAACAAAGGGATATGAAAGTGTTTGAAGAAAAAAAAAGCGTAATTGAAACAAATATTCACAATTAATCTGTTTTTTCAACTTTCTATCACCTTTCTTTCTGTTGTTATTATTTTTTGGTTTGCTTCCAGGTTTGGTTTTTTTTTTATAATAAGTATAATATTATTGCTTGTGACATACCAATAGCTAATTTAATTTATGCTAGTTTAAAGCAAGTTCACATCTTTCCTCTTCTTCTTCTTAAGACTTTTGCTTAACTTTGTCTGCTTTGACCTACGATGATTAGTACACATATCAGTCATTTAGTCAAACATTGTAACTATGCCCTGAAAGATTAAGTGAATTTCCATCATAGAATAAATTTCTTTTCAACTAAAGAGAGGTTTATTGTGCTAAAGACACAGATGCATGTTTCATTATGCAGTTTCTCAATGGTACTAATGAAATGACATTAGAAAGGCATCAATTACTTAAATATAGCACAAAACATACAGAGTACATCTACAACAGAATTAATTTTGTCCCTCCTAAATTGCTTTTTGGAACGGAATTACCTTTTTATATAAGTAGCACTACAGTAGTATGATTACAATAATAACCTATAAATTAATAAATCATGCTGCAGCACTGAATAAATCCTTAAAGGCAAAATTTTATTCAATAAAAATAGATAAAATATTTTGTTTCCATGGTTTTATAAAAATTAATATAAAAATAATATGCATTATAGTGACAGGGATAATGTAACTATTAAACCTATAGATGCACTTGAAAAAAATAGCTAAAATGGAAGCTTTCTGAAAGTATGTGTAAAATGTTTTATACATTTGTATGAAGTTATATTCTTTTCTTTGTTTCCTTTTGTTTATGAGTTTCATCCTTTTATGATTTTTTTCTGTTCTCTGTCCACAAGATTTATATTACTGGAATAATCTTCTGATATGAAACATTATGTTTGTGAGGTATCTTAGCTTAAGGCTAGAAAAGATCGAGTTGCTAGTAATTGTAATGCCTCTGCAAATAATGCCGATTTCATCTAAACCTGTGTATATTTAGAAAAAAATATACACTAGAAAAAAAAATACAGTAGAAAAAAAATAGACTTTAGAAATATTTATATCTGGTCTTCTTCCTGTGCTGAACTATGTTAGGGCTCTAGTATTCCTATTGTCCTTTCAATGTACTGCCACCACTAACTTGCTGCCTCTAGAAGTGAGGGGAAATCTACCAAATAGTTTCACTGAAGATTTGAGTGTAAAGCACATGATCTCAAAGGGATGAAGCTGTTTCATGAGAAAACATGGTATGTCCTCTGGAAGAAAGTAAGATTAAATAAATGCACTTTTATGTCTTCCTCTGTGCAGTATAAGGCTGTTTAAAGATTATCAAAATTAACATTTAAATGTAATTCTGTAATAAATCCACTGAAGGCTGTTTTGTTGGAGGGGGGTTGTTTTGGGGTTTTTTATCAGCTCTTCTGCTAATGACACTGAGGGATCATTTTTCCATTGGTTTTTGCCAGCTTCATGCTAGGTTTAACCTTGTTTAGCCTTACTTCTGTGTCATATTTTGTAGCATCAGCCCAGCTGCTTCTGCCTGCCAGGTTATACTGTTGTAGGTGTAAAACCATCTTGATACTGTTAGGGAAATGCATCCCTCCTAACTGAAGCCATGTGAAATGTTGACAGTTTAAACTCTCATCACAGTCAGTGCAGAAAGAGAGAAAGAACAAAGCATCTATAATTCAGACTGCTTAGCAATATATACCTCTGAGGGAAGACAGGAGTCAGACTTTGGAATAACCTACTCTGCAGACCATCAAGGGAACCAAGATGCTCATATCAGATAAAATTTCCAGCATTTACAAGATGAGTTGGATTTGACTTTTTATTCCAAAGCAAACTTTCTCTGTTTCTGGTCCTAACTCTTCCTATACCTCTTCATTATTTATTGTTTTCATTCTTAAATCTCTCTCTGCCCTTTTGCTATCTCAGTCTCTCTCCATCATCGACTTTCTCCATTCTCACCATTCAAACAAGTGATTAAAAAATGCTGATTTTTCTTTCTAGCAAAATGTCTTCCTTCTCTGACCCTTGAAAAGTTTTCCAACTGCTGTAACAGCTAGTTCAGTTCTCTCTTGCAATTTCATAATATGAAATAATTTTGATAGCCTATTTATTGCAATTCTATAATTCTTCTTTCTATAGTACATTTAATTCTTCATTACATTGCCATTGAAACTGAAAAACATTATGTATTTCTGGTCTCAGGAGCTCTTCAATTTGACTTAGTGACCTGAATACAATTTTAATATATTGAAGATAAGCATGCAAAAACTATATGTTTGTTGAATGGCATTTTCCCTGCAACATTTTTAGAATAAATGGTGGCATAAATGTGTTGACAGCAGCTAATCTCAGAGGATGAAGTATGCATTCCTAATAAGCTCTTTATTCATGTTAAAGGAGAGTGAATGAATGACAGGCAGTGCAAGATCTTATCTAAAAGGCAAAATACATTGCAGTGCATAATAATGCACATAACAGGTCTGCTCACTTATGGGCTGTGGATAAATGCAAGAAATCACTACAATAATATGCCTGAAGACAGAAGGTTTTTCCCCTTCTGTGGGTGAGTGTGCTGTAGAGATCAATTAGATCACGTAACTCCTGCAGACAGTAAGAATAGCAGTAATAAAACCTAAAGCAAAGAACATATTGCACAGTGTGCTGACAAGGTCAAATTGATAGTAATGATGTGTGGTGGCAGCACTGCAATAAGGTTGTCTTATACTGTATGCATCTGATATTGGCTTTCATTACCAATATCCTTGAGTACAGTCAGAACCTTACTAAAATGATAGTGATTACCCAAAGGGCAAAAGCAAATAAGACAGGCGTTTCAGTTCTTGTGCACCCTGCAAACTGCAAGAAGGCAGAAAAAATTTTGCCTCACGCTAGACTTACGATGCTTGCTACCACTGGGATCAAATTGAGTTTCCACTGCCTTTTGTCCATTTTTAAGCTGATGTGGTGCTTTAAAGCATGTGTATACTTAGTGAGTTTATTAAGCTAGACCTTCAGAAACCATGATAGCTCTCTTCAGTACAAGTCTAAAAGTATGTACTCTAAATCAGCCTGTAAGACATACCATATACAAGATATACTGTTGTTATGGAAGCTCTTAGTTAATACTGAGTGGGCACTTAAAAACTTGGAGTTGGGCCTGCTTTGAATAAACCCCAAATATCTGGATGAGCATCTAGTGTTTTTGCAGTACAGCATCATTGTAGCTTTTTAAAAACTAAAAAAGACAAACCAAAATTAATCCTATGCTTTACATGAGATTTACATTACATTTCACTCCCTGAAATTCTTCTTCCCTTACAAAAGAAGTAATTTAAACACAAGGAGCTTTAGTCTCTACTGAATAAGACATGCTCATAGACAGAAAGGTTGATGAAAAACAGAGTGTCATTTGGAACAATATATCAAACATTTCAAAGAAAAGCATCTGGGAAGTTACTTCTGGTCTTATCTGATGTCCTCACAGCTCATGCAAAATGTGAGTGGCTGAATAAAATTAAGCAGAGAATTTTTCCATGAGTTATTTCTCTGGCTCATTTAAGCATTTAGGCAAATAGTAGATTTTGTGATGTGGTCATGCACAATGTTCCTGTCCACAAACAAAAACAAAAACAAAAAAACAAAAAAAAAAAAAAAAAAAAAAAAAAAAAAAAAAAAAAAAAAAAAAAAACAACAAAAAACAAAAAAACAAAAAAAAAATTAACCTGGAAAATATTGAGGTGATATTTAAAGCAAAGGTGAACATTCAGAAAATGGGAATTTGTGAACTTGACTGCTCTTGACTTTCCTTCTCATTAGAACACTAAAATGAACAGCTGCTCTTTCCCTAATGTAAGACATTTTCTGGGTGTTATGGGTCTTCTCTTTTGTGGTGTTAACTGTTCAATGAATCAAGGCTGACATAACAGGACTTCAGTGAAGTATGTTAGGTGTGCCCACCTACTCTGGATCTTTCTGTTTGTGCACATGACACTGCTTTTAATTTTTGTCTGATAGTTGAGAGGATTTTTGTGGCTGTGACTTCTTGTATAACTGTGTCTTGTTGGGGGAAAGACACCTGTGAGGAAAAGATTGGGTATCGACTGTGATTCAGACAAGGTGGAGGTGGGTAGGAATAAAAAGGGAACAGTTCCCCTGACATTTGGATTACCCAGATGAGTCACCTCAGGTATTCAGTTATTGCAGAAGGAAAATCATAGAATCACAGAATGGCTTGGGTTGGAAGGCACCACCTTAAAGATTATCTAGTTCCAGCTCCCCTGCCATTTAAACAGGTGGTTGAAAGACTCATCCAACTTGGCTCTGAACACTTTCAGGGACAGAGCATCCACAACTTCTTTAGACAACCTGTTCCAGTGACTCACCAGCCTCACAGTAAAGAATTTATTCATATTTAATCTAGATATTATTACCCTCTTTTACTTTAAAGCTGTCAACTATTCTACTGCCACTATGTGCCCTTGTAAAAATTCCCTCTCTGGCTTCTGTGTGTTTCAAACACTAATTTAATATTTTAAATGAAGGCTTCTCTGTGTCAGATGCATGATTCATACAGACTAGAGGCTTCTGGAGAGTTGGTCTTTAAACCATGGCAAGCATATGCCACTTCTCTCTACTCAGTGATGGCCCCATTTCCTCCCTCAACAACCTGTTACTATGCAGCATTGCCATGGCTGTAGCTATAATGCTCCTCCTCCTATCATCCTATCATAACCTCCCAGATGCATTTCTTTGAAATGTTTGATATATTGTTCCTATCATACTCCCTACTCCTTGTTCTTGACAATCTCCTGTCCCTCGCTTCCTTCAAAAACTTACTTTTTAAAAATGTGTGGGCCATCTCTTTTTTCATTACTCAACTGAAGATTTATATTCTGTTTGGAGAATCATTACTGGGTATACACATTCAGGAAAACGATCTCATTGTCATTATGCTACATGTTTTGCCTTAAGCATGCTTTCTGAATATTGATTAAGTTTTTAATTTACATTATACACTTTTTCCTCCCAAAAGCTGGATTTCTCACAGGACTTCTTGGGAAACAAAAACATAATCTTAGAAAATACCACAGTAACTTGTCCTTGTAAATAACTGCCTAAGAATTCACTTTCACACTTGCAAATGTTCAGAAAAGTTGATGTAAGTTAAAAACCTTTCTGAAAAAGTGTCCAAACTAGTAAGCACCTAAAAACACCTTTTAAAAAATCTTAGCATCACTTTTTCTATTTCTTTTTAACCTATGCATGATTTTTGTAAAAGATTACACATACTGCACTTCAATTACTAAACATATTATTTTCTTTTGACCTAGATTTTCTTTGTAAAAGAAGAAAAACCACTTTCTTAACATGTGCTTTCTATTATTTTCTTCCTTTTCAGATTAACTGTAAACAGCCAAAGTCATTACTTACACAGATACAACATTTTGGAAATACGATAATATCAGTTTATTATCAATAGAATATTATCCTAACACCTTCTCTTACATAAATTATGCATCTTTTATCAAACAAAGAGCCTGAAGATTTGTCGGTACTTCAGTTATTCCATACACTCTCCTTGTAACAGCAGGTATGATTATGACTAATGCAGCCTGCATCAAGATGACTTCCCTAATATGCTGAGATTAAAAAGGAAAAACAAAAACACATTCATTATGTTGCAGCTCTGAGTTTTTGTGCTGAATAGGAAAACATATACATGTAAGCAGTATTACAATTGTTGTAATTACTTCTGCAGTAAGAAATGTATTACAATTTACTGTTCTTTATCAGCTAGCAAACCCTTCCTTTTGAAACATTGCTTGTGCTCTCATGAAGAACAGAACAAGAGAGACTCCTGCTGGTTCAAACTCTACAGAAATTAACACCTTTTTACTAACTTTCTTTTTTCTGTTCTTTATGTACTCACACTACTAATTTCTTCCATAATAATACCAAAAGGCTCTGAACCTGAGTGAATGCACTAGACACTCTCCTGTAGCTCAGAAGAGCTGACTATTTGAATGTTTTTTAATTTCTGAGACAATCAAGTAGAAGGAAGAAGGGCAGAAGTTAAGGATACATACATAAAATCACATAAACTACCACATCGTACTTTATGTAGTTCTATTATATCTATAGCAAATTGTGAAGCTATTTATTCATTATGTGCTGCTCTTAGTGGAGAAAGTGATTATTTGGTGCAAATATTTATGTATGTACATACCTCTTATACAAAAGTAAACCAAATCAAACCATGAAGAAGTGTACAGTTCACAAAATTGTTTCATTAAGCTTAGTTCTATTCTCAGGCAGAATTTTAAATTCTTGTGACAAAGAATTACAAATATTAACAACTTTATCACATACTGTTATTTTCCTTGGGGGGTGTTTGCTTTGTTCTGTGCATGGGAGGATGGCCACTGCTCAGAGAAGGAAGCAATTGCCACTCAGTATTCCCTCATCCTCCTCCTATAATATGTCCCTGCATACTACATGAACCTGTAGTGGAAGGAAGTTTCCACTTCAACCCTTTTTATAGTGCTCACCTCTGTATCTGAGGGCTAGATCTTCAAAAGGATTTAAGGGCTGGACAGACAAAGGTGCTTAATATCCAAGTCCCACTTTATGCAGTGAGAACTACACTGTGCAGAGATACTGGCGTGTCTTTGAGGACTACAGCTCAGGAGTGTGAGTGTGCTCTAGCACAGCCCACTGCAGCACAGGGACAGCCCAAAGACACCTATGGAAGCCCCAAATCCAGGCTGGTATTTTGAAATAAAGGAACAAACTCCTGTGCAAAGATAGTAGCTGCACTCCATAAAATACTGACAATGACAGTCCACCTGAGCCACCTCAGAAGGATAAATGACTTCAGCAGCTCCTGCTTTTGGAGGTAGTAAGTGTTTCTGTTCCTTGCTGGTTTTTGTACACTACAAGGAGATACTCTACTTCCAAAATTAATATTGTCAAAACTTTTGCCCAGTTACCCTTCAACCCTAGAGGTACCAACCTCCACTAGTAATAATGTTTTGGGGTGCCTAAGGATCTGGATCAAATTATAGTGTTTTGTCAACAATGAGCAGACCTTTCCCGGTCTCAGCAATCAATGGGATTTAATATTAAGACTTTTCCCTATTATGTCAGCTCGGGTTAAAAATAGGTTTTCTCAGAGATGATTAACCTTACAGAAAATATAAATGGAAGAACAGTAACATTTTATTTTATTGAATAAATAACAGCTATATACTCTTCTGGGAAATGGAACATTCTCATTAAAACCCTCTCTGTAAGGGGACTTGAATGCACATATTCAGAGCCCTCCTGGCTCTCACTGATTTCAAATTACAGCTGTCAAGATGAGACATTTCTGAAAATAAATTTTATGTACTTCATCTTGAAAAATGCGCCTGTACTACATTAAAGCAAAGGGAGAAACGTCAGTGATTTTCTCAGTATCACAGCGCATATTTATAAAATGTTTTACCATAGAATTCTTTTTGTGGAATTTTTCAAAAACTTTCATAAGTCTGAGTCATTCTCTGTCCCTCTCTCCCTCCCCTTTATCTTTGATGTCTTTCCTACCTTCTTCTAGGAATAGCAAAGGACTTCAGTAATACATGAAGTGCAAGAAGTCAGCAGTCAAAAAGGGAAGATGATATAACACCATGCAATTAGAGTTGGCATTGAAGTGCACGGGAACATCCAACTGTAAATGGCATGGTGCAATAGGCACACCACAAGATATGCTGCTGTCAGGTGAGGAAAGGCTCAGGCAGGTTCTGAGGTCATGGGCTTAACTCAGCATGATGCATCCCAGCTGGGAGATCTGAAAGCACCCCCAGGCTCCTCTGCTGAGGGCTTACAGCACATGCCTCCTGTTAGAATGTGCCTGCCACATCAGGCCCTTCCTAGTGAGGAAGCTGCAAGCCAACAAAGAACCTCAAGGCAGGTAGTCCAGTTCCCCAGAGGGACAGCAGCCACAGCACTAAACCACACAGCCCAGCTGAAGCTAACCTGATCTGTTCTGCCATCATGGAGGGTACCAAAGCAGGGCAAGATAAATAGGAAAAGCCCACCACAAGGTGAGCATGCTGACACAGTCTGTACTAGAGGAAGAGTCCTGCAGCTCATTTCTCTGAAGTGACAGGAGGCGAATTTGGTTTCAAGAAGCTGTTGCTAATTGTGTTTTAGTCTGTATCTCTGATACAGATACAGAATATAGTTTTGCTTTGTGGGTATAACTACATGACAACTTGCTACAATGTATGCTTTCTGGATAACTATTGGCTGTTCTATTATTCAGTATCATCAACTTTTTTAGCAATCAGTTAAAGTGCTAACTCACACTGCATCTGTGGGCTAGACTAATTTTCAGCTACTCAATACCAGTAAATTATTTAAAGCACTACGGAGGACTTGTGTTTTCTTACCACTTGACAACTTGCAATACATGAGCCAAGGATTTAGTAAGGCTGGGAACTTCCACAGCAAAAGTGGATGATTGCAAGCATTTTCCTCTGAAGTCTGAAACAGCAGGGTATAAGGGAACTTGCAGTAGACAGCTGTCACCTGCTCGAGTACATTTATGTTGCCTCGCCCTGGTGACACTGGAGGTGTAAATAGGTTCAGAGAACTCATGTTTTTATTTAGGTTTTTAATAGTGTGCTATTTAGAGCTTCAGCTTAGCTTTTAAAGCAGAGAAGTGTATTTTACCACCTAAAGAGATAGGTGGGACATTGATGTATTAAGTGGAAAATGTAGATGCAGGTTGGAAGAGAAATTCATATTGCTCTAGGAAGTCAGAGGTGCGGACAGGAAAGTGGTAGGACAATTTCTCTTTGGTTTCTTGCACGTCATTAAAATAGGACATGAAGAGAGATTCCAGGTATAGTTATTTCACTCTTCATTTCACAGAGGCAGTTGAATCTCTTCAATACTATGATGGAAATGTTTTAGTGATATCAGTATTGCCATAGCTACCTCAGAATTTGCAGCAATAAAGTGATACTCTATGAGGATGTAGCAAGGAGCATGCTTGACTTTACTGAGACAGTAGAATTTACCTGTAAGTAAAAATAATTAATCTTAAAGTTTCAAAATTTTGGCTTACCTTTACTCAATTCATTAAATTTTCTGCAGCTGGGCAATGTAAACAAGTTCATTAAATTAAAAAAAAATATTTCACAAAACTAAGCTGATTTACAAAGTTCATTAATATTGTATTATTTATAAATTTATCACCACAGTTACAAACAGATGGTTTTGTAAGTTTTTTTTTTTTTTTTGCATGGTTGAGATAACAGCAAAAACTATTATCAGTTGCTATAGCTGTCTAAATGTAAATATAAAGCAGAGCTAGGTCTCATATAAATGGGAACTATTGTTTGCAACCCGTAAACTTTAAAAAAATATACCTAAAAAGGTAAATATTTTTCTATTGCTGCTGTTAGGTCTGATCTTGAAGTTGTTAATAAGAACAAATAGATCTTTTTCTCTACTCAGACTGCATGTAGCCAATATATAGTATGATGCTGCATGTGTTTATGAATCTTTGTCTTCCTCTGCATTACCATTCTGGACTCATTAAAAGTAGCAATCTGGCTTTTAACTAGTGCTGCGAAAATTAGATAATAAATGTTATTGCCAAAGAAAATGCAATGATGTATTTATTTCTGTGTTTGACCCAGAGGGATTGGCACAAGTTTTCAAATTAATGGTTTTAAAATAAGTTATAGCATCCCTTAGGTCACCAAAAATTTAATACTCCCTTGTTTGTGTTGAGAATATACTAATTGCAGATTTTTTGCCGATGAGCATCATATTGTATAATAAATATATGGAAGTGCCAGTGGAGCATCCTTTCTTTTCAGCATATTTGCATGCAGAGGATGTTCCCATAACATACTGATTAAACTTTTTTAAGAAAGAAAAAGTGCAAGTTGGTTAAGGATGAAATTATTTTATAATTATTTTGATTTACAATTTCTGAACAAAAAATAATTTGAAACAATGTTTTTAATGCAGATGAATAATATATAATTAATAAAAAATTAGATTGCCCTGCCTCAGATAATAACATATTTGTCAAAAAATAGTACAACTGACATTGTTAGGGACACTTGCAGGGAATGATACTATTAATGATGACTGAGTGATATAATCTCATCCAATCATATTTTATTTCAGTGACAGTCTTCAAGTATTTTTATGCTGAAGCAAATATTCCAACTAGATAAAGATAAAAAAATATTTTTAATAATTTCTTCTCATTCTGATCACCAAAATGCTGCATATTTCATTCATGCATGGAAATCTTAGTGATATTGATGTATTTTATCTTTAGGAGAGACTGCATTACCTTCTGCATCTGCACATCCACAACTCATTTTCTCAAATATATCTGTAGTGATGTTTTCTAATACATTTGAAACACAACATTAGAGATTCCGGAAGCAGTAAGAGAAGATGAAATTTGTGATAGAAAGATCTTGATAAAACTCAGACTTCACAAAAACAGAAATAAGCTTGAAGTTGGTTTTTGAAGAGTCATCACAAACTAAATACCAGGTTTCAGTATGTGAGCATAAGAGCATAAAAATAAAAAATAATAGTTCTTGTTTCACAGCAATTGTTTCCCATCTTAAACTTAAATTTTGTTTGAGAGAAAAAGAGAGAGAAAAAAACCTCTTTTTATATGAGGAAAAAAAAACCCCCACAAACTCAAAAGCCAGATGATCTTATTAATATTTGTATGATTTATACAGTGCAACTCTGTAGGAGAAAAAACAAAATAGAAAGAGGAAAAACTTTTTTTTTTCTGCTTATTAGACTGTATTGTTGTGCACAGTTTTTAAAAAGGCTGCTTGTTTTCTGTTTCAGACAAAATGCTGTTTGATAAATGAGTTTAATATACAGATGTTTACCTCAGAGAAAATTCTGCCTACATTTCAGAGCGGCTTTTGTGCATAAAAACTGTTTATCACATTTTTAAATACAGAATGTGGTCAGCATTTGTACCATGGAAAAAGCTAAAACATTTCCTATTAGTCTTTAAAACAAATTATTTATTCATTACAGAATCTAAAGTAAATGTAACTAAAGACTTCATGAATTGAAAAATACCATGATACTTTTATTTATGGGTTGTTTCAGGAAACTGATGTACATATGTACGCAGATGACAGCACTTTCTTGGCCACCAACATACATTTCACAGAAAATCTGAGTAAGCAGGGGTTTGTTTTATGAGGGCATAGTTTGGTTTTTGTTGCTTTAATTTTAGGGTTTTTTTTTAATAATCTAGGGCCAAATTCCACCAAAGAAAGAACATTTTGCTACAGAGAAGCTACTGTTTTTCTGATGTGCATGCTATCATTTCAAGGGATGTTCTAATGACATTGACACCTGAGTGTGATTGAATGAATGAGCAAACTTGGAATTTGCCCAAATCATGTTTCTCCAAGAATTACCTATCACATCCAATACTGGTGCCATCCATTACACTCTACTTCATTGTATCTTGACATCACAGTTTGCAACAGAAACATGTTCCACAGAATATGCATTTTGTGGTTTTCCTTTGCTAAAGACATTATTGTTTTATACAGTTCCTGATCATATATACTTAGTGTAAAGTCCATCAAAACTTACTCCATTGTTTTCAGTTTTTCTGCAGTGATTCAGTCATGGTTATGAAAAAAAAAAAAAAGAAGCCATTTTATCAGTAATTCTTATATAAAAACGAAAAAGCATATTGCTACAAAATCAGAATATTAATATGCATGCCTTTATGCAAACTAATATGTGACAAGCATTGTTTTTGAAATTAATAGTAAGAAGACTATAAAATTAGAGATTATAAAGAGTTGGACATTGTATATTTTGATATATTTAAAATTTTATAATAAAATATACATTTGTAAAACATAGATGAACTAGTGTAGTTATTTTTAGGAACTCTGTGATTTAACATTTTAATAGCTGTTGACTTTCATGCATTTCAATCAATGCCATATTCAATATTTTTTCAATAATGCAAAATTTTCTTTAATTGTCTATACTATAAAAATTTGATTGATGTAAGATTGACTGTGATCTAAATAGTAATGGTGTGTAACATTGTAAAGTATAACTTTATTGAAACCTTTATTGAAAGATTGATTGAATCATGGTGTGATCCTTGGGCTGTCCTGTGCAAGACCAGGGGTTGGACTTGGTTATCCTGATGGCTCCCTCCCAGCTCTGCATGTTCTATGACTCTGTGGAGCTGTGGGAAAGACAGAGCACAATGTGTTCACACAGTGACTGACTCAATTCCCAAGAGCAAACAGAGGGTCACAAGTGAAGCCATGGCTCTGCTGGACTGCCTGGGATGCTGAGTCTGGGTCATCTGGCAGCAGCAGGCAATGACAAATGACATGTGCAAGTGAATAAGAGCCACACCACCCTTGGCTCCATTGATGGCACTGCAGTCTGATACAGGCATGATTCTCATGGGTAATGTCGGCGGCATCCTGCCTACACTGCTGACATCTGCCAAAGGGCAGGGTATCCAGGCAGGGTATCCAGGCAGGGTGCCACGAATGAGGACAAGCTGGGAGGAGAATCAATGGAGAGCAGCCCTGAGGAGAAGGACTTAGAGGTCTTGGTGAATGAAAAACTTGACATGAGCCTTCAGCGTGCACTTGCAGCCCAGAAAGACAATCATCTCCTGGGGAGCACTAAAGGAAGTGTGACTCAGGTCAAGGGCAGTGGTTCTCCCCATCCACTCCCCTCTCGTGAGATACCACTGGGGTACTGCTTCCAGCCCTGGGGACAACAGCAGGAGGACATGGACCTACTGGAGCAAGTCCATGAAGATGATCAGAGGGAGGATCAGATGATGATGGGGCGTCTCTCCTACACAGACAGGCTGAGAGAGCTGGGATTGTTCAGAATACAGAGGAGAAGACTGATGAGATCCTCTAGTATCTTTCCAGCACCTAAAGAGGTCCTGTGAGAGATCTGGACAGGAACTTTTCACAAGGTCATGTAGTAATAGGATGGGGGTGGTGAGGCACTGGAACAGGTTGCCCAGAGAAGCTGTGGATGCCCCATCCCTGCAAGTGTTCAAGGCCAGGCTGAAAGGGGCTTTGAGCACGCTGGTCTAGTGGAAGGTGCTCCTTTCTGTGGCAGGGAGGTTGGAACTAGATGATCTTTAAGGGCCCTTCCAAACCTCTGTGATTCTGTGATCAATTAAATAACCTTGCATATGCGAAAATCCTTGATCTTAATTTTGTAGAATTGTTGAACAGCAACTAATTGCCAGTTGATTATGTAAGACAAACTTCAAGAAGGAAAAAATAGTATGGTATCAACACTTGAAAATTAATCTAACTAATTTTCTGATAACTGAAAATTGCTATGCTCAATTCAGAAACTATGAATCCACAATAGTGTAGGAAATTATTCATGTAATTGTATTTTAAATTTTTTCTGTTTAGAATAGGATTGCAAGATGTTTGTTCTCCTGCTCTACATTTAATAGCTTGATCCTGAAAATGCAGAATTCAGTAGTTCCACTGAATGTAATGAAAACGTATATATAAGTTACATGCCTGAATATATGATTGCTGAGATGGCTCTGAACATCTCAATTTTCAGGGTAGAGTGTGTTCGTTTAGGTATGTGATATATTTTAATAGGAGACATGCTACTAAATCTCTGTGAATCCCCTTAAAAATTGAGATATAGAAGAAAAGGTATTTAAAGCTTTTATTCATAGTTATTATGAGTAAATGGCTTAAGCTATTTGACCTTCTCTACAAATAGATGGAATGCTACTTTATTCCTTAGCTAGACAAGAAAAATGACTTGTTTGTTTGAGATTTTTTTAAAGAATAGGTTATTAACAGGAATATGTCTTCACATAGTGCAAAAATTCTGTACTAAAAATCCTTCTTTTATGTGTTTTTGGATTCATAAAGGGCTTAGAATTTGGCATATTTTGAGTTAATTCACCATTTTTCATTATAAAACTTGAAACTTTGAAGACAAAGACTAAGTGAATGGCAAACCAATAGTCTTCTGAAGATATGAGAAAGCGTTCCCATGGACTTCTTCACTTTAAAAAGTATTAGTCTGTTACCCCTGAAAAAGAAATAATTAGTATTGAGGAATTGGGAGGAAGAGGGGGATATAATTTTTTATATTTGGCTTGGAGCTCTTCCAGGGTTGCCTACCAAATTCCTCAGTTCAACTCAGAAAATATTCTGCTGGACATAATTTTATCATCTTGTATCAAATTCCTTTTTCTGGTATCAAATTAATTTATTCTGAAACCTCTCAATAGTATTGATTCTATAACAGCCAAGGTATTTTTCTGACATAAATACTACCAAGTTTTAAACATGGCTGGTGATTCATCTGTTTTGGCTATTGAGCCACAAGCCTCAATAAGAATAAGGTTAGTACTTTTTCTTCATGCAGGTCTGGTAAACTGCAGATTACTTCAGCAATATTTTCCATCTGTGCCATTTTTCTACTACGACTTGTCGGATATTATTAATCTCCTTATACCTGCAAAAACTCTTTGGAATTTCTTAACATCACCATCCACATGAAAGAAAATTACAACTGTCCTCAAAGGCATTGTAGTCACATTTTCAGATATATTGACTGCATTTCAACTTTTATTCCTTATTCTATTTTTATTATTTCCATTTGTTCAACACAGTCCTATTGGTGTTGCTTTAGAAATCTCATCTGTAGTTTACATTGTCTCAAGAAGATCACATTTATTTCTCATTCATTTATGTGTCTTTATTCCCTTCCTTTGAATATTTATTATTTATTCCCTTGAAGTATCCTACATATTTTCCTCTTTTTTCTAGAATAGCATAAGTAAAATTAAACTTATTCTAGAAGTATTAAATTTCCTCCAATAGTAATACATTGGCCTTGGGTGAGTCACTGAACTGTAATTCTATTGTTTATTTAAAATTAGCTTTACCCCTATTTGTCTTTCAAAATCCAAAACAAAAATTCGATGACAGTAAGTCTTGATGAAGATGCACAGTAAGAAAATGTTTCTTCGTACCCTTTTCCCTTGCATTTCTAAGAGTTCAGCTCTGTAAGGAAATTGCTTTAGCTGAGTTAGTCTCTTGACACTACTCTTTTAGTCAATAGTTAGACTACAAGAATGTTTCTGGGAATATTAGAAAATACTGCTAAAACACGGATTTTGAGCTCAATAACATGAATATTCAACACAGAACTGCAGCCCCAAGAGTTTACTTACTAGTTTATAGTCAGTGAGTTCCAAGACTTGCATAACTGAAAAAATTCATTTAACTCTGAGTTATTTATCTTCCCTGGATAAAAAAAAAAAAAAAACAACAAACCCTGGAGTAGACCTGTCAACAGAGGAAACAAGTGCAATCTGTGTTCCTGACTGTGTTATACTCATTTATTGAGACAAAACCTGTCCTCATCACAACTTAAATATATTACATATACACTGATATGTAAGAATATAGAAAGGAACATTTGATTTATGATTTTCTAGTGTATTTTTCTCCTGAACTTCATTACAAGTAAATTGAAAATGGGAGAAATAGAATCCAAATCTCTAACCACTGCAAAACACTCACCACAGGAACTGGTCTGCCACTAGGTTACAGGGAGGTTTTTACATTTGCAAAGCCAAAGAGACATAACATTTGTTTTGGTTTTTTTTCTAGAAAAGCAGCTAGAAAGGAGAAGAATTTATCTTGGACAAGAATTCATTTTGGACAATGCCCTCAAGATCAGAGCTACAATGTGGTGCATGATTTTATATTTTCAGAAAACTGTGGGATCTTAAAAATCATGTACTTAGAGCATCAGTGTTGACAAGATAAAATGATTCAATTGGATTTATTTGAATGTGTTTATGCAGTTCTGTTTTCAGAGCCATCACTGATTAAAAATGTGCATTTATCTCTAAGAGATTTCTTTTGCTTCTCTTTAGTATTAATAATTACTTTATTTTTATGTCTACGTTACATTCAGGTATTGAAACTAAGTAGCCACATGAAGACATGAATCACTTGTCACAAAAATGATCCTAGAAAAGATAAAATGTTATAAAGTACCTTTGAAAAGTACATATAGGAGGAGATATAAATGAAAAAAAAATCCTGTGTAAGTTACTCTGTTCAGTTTTGAAACACTGTAGAAAGTTTTCTACACAGTTGGCAAGCTATTCACATTCCAAAAGTGACTGCATTTTTTAAGGGGAAGACACCTTCAGGTAGTTACTCTGCTAAACAAATCTGTCAGTAAAGCTCCTACTTCTTTATTAATTAGAATTCTGTTATGTGAAAAACAAAGACTGTAATATTCCAGAGAACTTTCTGCGACAGAAAATTGACTATAGCACAAAACATGTATTGCAGGATCTAAAGAGATTTATTTTCATATGAGCTGAGGAATTAGGAGCTACATGTAAGTTGTTTCAGCACTGCATGTCCCATGAGTATATAGTGGGTTGAGGTGATGTCTGCTATTTTTACGAAAAAAAAAAAAATATTTGCATGTGCAAAAGCATTAACAGTAAAGAGAGAAAATTAACACAAGAAATGTTTAAGTTGGCAGCAAACTTAAATGCTTTGATTATTATGATTAATGCTGGTGTGAGAAATATTCCAATCACCACAATTCAAAAACAGAAACATTGTATAAGAATTTTTACAACCTGGGTTAATTTTAACTGCGTCTTTGACAGCACAAAGTGCTTTCAGTATATCCCTGGACATCTTCCATAGGCTTATTTCTGTTGGGTTTGCTTTCCAGTGTACACTTTCCAACTTTGACCTACTCATGAGACGAGGACCATGTCCATTCCTCTCTTGGACTCTGACTACCCTCACCCACCATAGGTGTCCTCACACCCTTTTCATGTATGTCTTTCATCCACACTTCAATGCCAATGTTAGAGTCTCCCTAAAATAATTTTTTTAAAAAATGGAGCACTAAGTAAAACAAAAAAGCATCCTATAATCTGTGTTATTATGATCATCAAACTTCCACTATCTGCACCATTCAGTGGAGCAACCATTCAGTTGAACTTTGATAGTCCAACTGAAATAAAAATGCTTTATCTAAAAAGACCTTATCTGAATTCTTTTACTGAAATGCAAACCTTTAAATATTTTTAAATTACCAACTAAATAATTACTAAACAATCAGGACTCTTTCAGATAATCTGAACACTACTTTACCCCCCAGAAAATGCTAAAATATAGTCTGCGTAACTTTAACTTTCCAACAACCTCATTTAATGTTCATTATCATTACTATTTTGCCTTTAAAATCCTGAGCCACTTGATTCATCATAGAATAAATTTTTGAAGCACAGAGAGGAAACAAAGTAGGCAAGCACTTTATTTAACACTGGATAATTTTTTTTAAGAAAGTTTTATCTTGCTTGTTAAAGTAAGATGAGAAGTTTTCTATTAACTAGGCTGGGAAGCCTTAGGGGCCACTGAAAGCTTTTTAATTGCATATTTAATTAGAAATGTGCTAGAGAGCTGGTGTTCAGCTTTTCTGAAGCTCATGGCTCCTGACAAAATGTCTGCTTTTAAGCCATTTTGTCTCTTGAAATGTTTTCTAAAAAGTGGGTTAAACAGAAGAAGCTTTAATTTTGCCTATTTTCACTTCAAAGGGATTTTACTGTTTTATCAATCCTACTGTAACACCAAGGTGAAATGACATCTTCAAAAGTAAGCATTTTCAGGTAAAATAAATCTCCTAAAAGAGCAAAGTTTAAAGATTCTAACAATTTGTTTCTCTGCCTAGCCCTCCAGAATGATGGAAGATGAAAGAAGGAAGGAAGAGGAGGATTACGTCCTACTACTACAGGTACAGAGTTTGCAGCAGCAAACAGCCACTTCATCCAGTCACCAGTGTTGGGAGGTGAAGCGAAATAAATTCAGAAATATTATCTTTATATCCTGGGTAGAACAATGTTGACTTGGCTGCCTGCAGTTGTCAGGATGCACAGCATTTGCTCTATACCTGGACAAAACATGACAAGCCCAGTATGTCTTCTGCCCAGTACTTGGGCACAGTGCCTTTTCCAAAAAAGTTTCCTGACAGAAGTTTGCTTGGAATTTAGGTTGCCTCAGAAGTCCTAGCTTCCCCTGAGGTAATTTAATGGGTAAAGGAGGGCAGCCCCAACAAAAGCTGACAGCACTTCAACCCTTAGCATTGCAGGTATGAATACACATTAGTTATGGCTGGATAAAAATGCTTCTGAAACACAGGCTATACCAGTAAAGTAAGCTGCTGACTTTTTAATGAAACACAGTATTTGAATAAGCATAGTCTCTTAGAGGAAGAAAGGGAAGCTTTTTTTTGTTTTTGTATGTGACAAGCACTGTTTTTTAAATAGTTTGCATTAAATAAAAAGTTTAGAAATACATAGAAATTAGTTGATTAAAAGCGCGATCTTGTAGAATGAAAATAAATATATGCTGAAAAACAACTCAGTAATTAAATAACATATTATACTAGACAGTACAGCTAAATGAATAGAATGTGGAAATGCCTTTTGATAGACACAAAAGAGAAATTTACGAAACTTGACATAATATATAAATGGTCATCAAAATGCTAATGCATTGCTGTCCTTATATCACCTTGACTTGATAGCACAGCCAGAGACTTGAGACTCCCAAGACTATCCTACTTGCATAGCTTAATTTATGTCTTTCATGGCTAGTAAAATATAGAAGTAGCACCCAGAACTTGTATTAAGAGCAGAATTGGAATTTTTCTATTTTTTAAGTGAATCAGATCCACACGTCATGATAGTCCATGTATTTGATGACAGAACCTGGCAAATATATTTGAAGGATAGGAAATATTTTGTTAGAAGTACCTTGATTTGAGGAAATAGACTTGAATAGTATCCAAGACTAGCTATTATGAGGCACTGTCATTTAATTTCTGTCATCCATTATTAATTATCAAGTTTATCCAAAATGTGATCTGTCTAGAATCATTTCAACTTTACATTTAAATGCTCAAAGACTGATCTTTGGCAGTAATATTTCCAATTTTCTCCTGTTCTGCAATGTCACAATTTTTTCATTTAATATGTTATTTATTCATTTATCTATTAATTAATTAATTTATTTATAAATGGGGAAGTTCTTTAGTATGCGTTTGCACACTCATTCCAGTAGCATAGACTAAGCAAATGCTTCAGACTTGGCCATGGAAAAGAGAAAAGTAATTATGGTTAACAAATATGTTCACACAATAGCCAGAAGTGACATCACTGTTACTATTAGGTGCAAAACCAATACTTACAATTTAATCATTACATATTCAAATTAGAGTTACAGATTTGACACAGTTTCATGACATTAAATTAGGATGAGTTCATTCATATCTTTTGTTACGAAACTAGAGTTGAATAAATTGATTAATTTGTCCTCTGTCCTTAAGATTAACATAAGTAGAATTTGGTCTTGTCACTTGCTAGGCAAACCTGTAAAGCAGAGGTGTGAGGTCAGATGAGTGCCATTACATCAGTACTCCTACAGTGTCCAGCTCTGCATTTCCACATCAAAACCAAATAGAACTCATTCTTCGGTAACTCTGTCTTTGGCATAGACAGAGTCCTGAGAGGAAGCCGGCTGGTTCAGCCTAAATGCTGTTAAATACTGATGTGGCCTGGCAAGAAAAATTCTTTGAAGTCGTGGCTGATGGCCATGACTGTACCTTCTGTTGAAAGCACATGCCAAAGGGGTTCCAAGGTTATGGATAGTCCTAGACTCTTACTAGATTATTGTTGATGCTGGATGCAGAGACAGCCACAACAGCTGAGAAAAACCTGAATGCCAAGTGGCCAAGAGTGACTCTGTTTTTGCCATAAAATCTTTCCTTCCTCTCTCAAATTCCCAGGCAATGCTTAGCTTCTCTAATACAGTCTGTGTGGGATGAACCCTCTAATTACATTTCCATATGTGGGGATCATTATGTACTAGATTTCAAACAAAGACAAATTGAAAGAAGGATCAGGTGATTATGCTTGGCTTAGAGTTTTCTGAGAGAAAGAAAAGAAATTTGTCTTAGTGGCCCTTCAATCCAGGGACACCCTGAATTTTTTCTACTGAAAACCCATTTGCAAAAATCCCAAAAGAATTAAAAAGGCAAGTGCAATAAAGTTGAAGCTATCATCTGCTACTATCATTTTCCTTAAAATATGTAGTGAATTGGTTATCCTGAAAAAAAAAAAAAAAAAAAAAAAGTTCCACTGGGCTCCTTGTGTACCACAGCAGCAGATTTAAGAATCGAACTCAGTGTTTTTATCTCAAATATTTTTAGTCTAGATTGACATTTTAGAGATGAACAATAAAGAATGAGATACAGTTGAAAGCACTACGAATAAATGATAATGTTTTACTCATTTCATATTAGTTCCACATTCTTAAGCTTTTTAGTAGCCAAATTAGTTAACATGTCTCTGCAGATACACTTAATTCATAAAACTTAAAATAAGAAATGTCTTAAATGGAGTAGGGCTGAAAAGCATTCTTGCTTCTTGCCATATTGGTTTGAACTACTGATATATATTTTACCCAGTGTTATAACATTAAGTTTTACTAGTAACAAATGAACAAGCAGTGTCCTTGCTGAAAAACATTCTTCTTTCAAAGAAACCCTTGTTTATTTCTAAGATAAAAACTCGTAACTGGTGGAAAAAAACCAAAGGATTGTAATATGTCATTTAGGGCTTCTCAGATGAAGTAATTCTCTTTGGTTTAGAAAGAAATATTGTTCCTACATTGAATGAAATGCTCAGGCAAAGTCTGTGAACTATCTTCCATGGTTTGTTGTTCAGATTTAAGAGTAACATATGTTGGCAAAACTCCTTCAACTTATCAAGTAAGCTGAACACCATTCTTTTCTTCTTTAAGATTTCACAAATGGTTCTGGGTAAATGCATGTTCTTTTATTTATATTTCCTTTCTATTTTTTTTTTCTTGCTGTCTATGAATGGAGATGGAGACTTGTGATCTCTAATTTTATTTTGTTTTTTTTTTTTTTCCTGTGGGCCATAAGACTGCTGCAGAGTTTCTGGAGCACACTTCTACTTTTAAGAAGTTTCAGGGAAGAAGTATTTTGCTTTGAAGGCTTGCTTACTGCTCAAGGAGTGATTTACTAATAACAACAAATAAAAGACACTAGGGGCATGGCAGGTTTGTAGCTGGATGGAGTCTACAGAGGATTAGAGGACATCAAAAAAAGTGGAAAGAGAACTGAAATTAGATATGGAAGACAGGAAAAATCTGAAAGGTTTCAGAATAGGAGGTGAAGCAGAGTGAAATGTCACTACAGTACATTTTCAAATAAAGATTTTGATTCTCAATGACTGTGTTTTTGACAATGACTCAATTTCTGTATTTTTCCTTTATTTTATTTTCTGACAGCACTGAACTTTTGCCTCACAAAGAGAAAGGCAGTCTGCTTCATTGAATCTGAGAGAACTCAGCAAGATTAGGAAGGCTTTCCTTTTATGAGATCAGATGATTGTCTACATGTAGCAAGGCGCCTGCTCCTATCTAATAGTTTCTCTGAGTTTCCATTTTGCACGGACTGACAGCTTGTGGTATGTAAGGTGGCAGTATTCCCACCATCAAGGGATCAGCAGGAGTCCTGCCAGGTAGATACTATCAATCAGGAGTCAGTAAGTGCCAGGGATATCTCTTTGCACTGAGCCCAGCACTGCTTTCTGGCAAAACAGCTCCAGGAGTCAACAGGAGCTCAGCAGCATATTTTCACTTCCCCATTACATTACAATTGCTAGAGAAATTACAGCAAGCTGAACACATATGTCTATGTGTGTGCAGGTATCTCTGTACATAGATTTGTGCTTCAGGATATTTTGAAATGATTGTCTGGGGTTTTTTTACAATTAGCTTCCTTGATATCAAAGCAGCTGTGTACTATCCAAGTAGCCTTTTTCTCTAACCATGTCCCCTACCTCTCAAAATCACCTCTGAATTCAGCAGATATTTGCTAGGAGGAACTCAGAGGAGGCAGTGACTTGCTTTTCTTGATCAATGTGCAGTTTATCAGTGTTGGATTCCTACAGAGTTGGATTGAGACAACAAGGTGCAAATACTCGACTTTTCATTAATTTTGCATCTTGCCTATTTAATTGAAAGAGAAACTACCTAATAAACAATAGACAATTCGCAAAATGTAAATAATAAAATTGGTTGCAACATTTACAGTTGGAATAAAGTATTTCTGTTTTGCAGTTCCAAGTGAATTTCTTCCATATTTCTCTCTGGAAAGTCTTGTATTTTATAATGGTGTCTCTAGATTTCAAATTTAGTAATGTTTTTCTGCTACAGAGTCCCATTTTGATGATCCAGTCTCGTGGATCATCACTCAGCAATTTACAGGCAGCAATTATGCTCTTTGCCTAGTGGATATTATGTATAAATAGATTGCTTTAAAATAAATTTATTTTTTGGTAGGAGATAGGATGTTTTAATAGATTTTTTTTTATTTCCTGGTGTGTTATTTAAAACCAGGAAAATTAATTTTAAAACATAGGAGAATGTTGGCTAAATAGACAGAAACCAATACCTGTGGTAGGATTATAGTGCTTCATTCACTGTGGTCCTAAAATGAATGAGAGTTGTATTTACATATAAAATATGAAAGACAAATATCAAATAAATAGATTAATCCAAGTCTGAATCTTTTAAGATTATTTGATTGCTCTTTCACTTCCTAATTTTCTCTCCAATTTCTCTTATCATGACATTCCAAAGAATTGAATCAAAATTATGTATGCATATAAATTTCCCCAAACTGTAAATGCTAATTATTTGTTTGAGTGCAAAGTGTTTCTGGAGGGTTTCTTGATGAAGAACCAGACGCTTATTATGAAAAATAAGTACTGTCTATTCTTGTAGAAAATTCCAAACCAACATCTAAAGCCTTGGGACATCTTTTTCCTGAACAGCCAGGAACCACCACAGAAAATCCGTGTCCCCTTGAATGGCCTCAATAAGTAAGAAGAGACCATACAAAAGAACTGTCACCCTAAAACACATTCCCTGTGTAAGTATTTGAACCTTGAAATGCTGCTGAAAGGGAAACACCTTTTCCCTTTCCTGCTGTGACTGAAATTTCAAGAGTAACTGATGCCCAAGCATCTTATCTGGACTAACTAAGGACATTACAAAAGAACACATCAAATTAATAATCTGCATTCTAATAGGACTACACAGGGTACTGAATCACACAATGAAATGTTACACTTCAGGACTTTGATCCTGCCTGAGACTCCATACAGAGAGTAAGAAAAAAATATAATTGCACTTGAAAAGGAATAAAAGTGATTGCTTATGCAAAACAAGCCTTTAAAATTTCCTACTGTGACAAGCCTAGAAGCTGTGATATATTTAGGAGCAAATTAATAGTGACATGGTCTTCAGACTCATCTGAATGCACAGTGGGAAGCAACATCAATCACTTTCCTTGCTTCTTTTCCCTCTCTCAGTTGATTCCAAACGTGCATCTAACCCATTTATATCATAATTAATCATGGCCTTCCCTTAAATGTTACCCTTTTCTACCTGATGGCCTCTGACTCCCACAAATTTATATTAAGATGCATCAGAGAACAGTATTTTGATTGCAAAAGAGACCACAATTATCTTCATACAGGCTTCATATGAACAAGTCCATGGGAAAGAATATTTGTAATGTTATCTTAGATAAATCCTTAAATCAGAGAATGATAGAATAGAGGACCTCTACTCAATGGATCCCAAACAAACTCAGAAGAAGTTTGTCTAAATATCCACTTAGTTCTGTCTAAGTTTTCAGCAGAAGCCTTCTCAAATATCAAAAAAGACTGCAAAGGTCATTGGGAGGGTGCAGGGTGTTGACTCATCTAAAATCACACAAAATTTAGATCTAGGTGCTCAAGAACTATTTTAGTCTTATTATCAGTGTAAAGATGCTTTATAATTACTGAAAGTTACTTGCAACATTAAGAGAAATTAGGTAATTGCTCAGATGTTTAGACTACTCACCAGATCTACCGATAAATCTTAGTTCTCACTAGAACACCATTACAGACTTGTGGGATGTATTCTTTATTGAATCTCAGAATAAAATTCATCTGTTTTGAAATCTTCTTTTAAGAACTTTTGGATTAAAATACTTATTTATTCTCGATGTCTCTAATCCATATTTGAAATCTTTTTCCTTTCTATTTTTTTAAGATATATAAAATTAAAGCATTTCTATTTACTGTATCATCCACAGGGTATAAATCTTGTGATGTAGATCCTATGAGTAAAACGTTATTGCTTTTATTGACTCATTATATTTTTATTTAAACCTTAACACATACACTAATAATTATTTCACTATGTCAAGTGCAATGTCAAAGCATTTTCTAAGCTGAAATGTGAATATTATGCAAGACCCATAATATAATATTGAAACCATATATATATTGAATATTGAAACCCATATATATAATATTGAAAATTCAGCTATGTTAACAGCAGTATTTGGACACTCTCTGAGAATTTTATTTCTAATCAAGGCTAAATGTATTCAGAAAGACTAGTCTGCAGTGCATGCCTTCAGGAGATTGCACCATGGATTCAATCATCTTTTGTATGTCCAGAAGAGAAGGAACAAAATGCAATACAAAAGGATACCACATCGCTAATCTAGAATGGGTTGTCATATAAAAACAGAAAGGTAAATAAAATGCAGACTTAAATTTCATAAATTCCACAAATATTTTCAATGTAAAAAATATTTTCTTTTTCTACGGATACAATGTTATTGGGGAGTGTTCCATATTTAAAGATGTTGGTTCTTTGCTGCAAGAGTCTGAGAAAATTCACTCTCTCCCCAAAGTCCATCATGAACTGAAAGATGCTTGGAACCTTGAAGGAGCAGGCCAAGAGCAATTACTTAATATAAAATTTGTCAAACTGCCTACCAGGGATGATGGGGAGTGGTAAGATTTATTTTTATGCTGTGGAAAGTGTGCTTTGTACTTTGCAGACAGAATCAAGAAAAACTGTTTGCCCTGAGGATCTTGCAGGTTACTTACAAAAAGCTTACTGTGTTGCACCTTCTGTGTAAGCCCTGAGGAGCAAAGACCTTTGAACACTAGAGAAGAGTCAGAAAATATATAAACTATGTCTTCAAAAAGGTCAAGAACAGGAGTTGATATTGTAAATGCTAGACACCTCTCCTGTTCCAGGCTGGTAAAGGAAATTGAACATAGGGGGCAAGAAATATAGAATCTGGTATAAATCACAGAAACATAAATAAAAATATCTCATTGATTTCTCTGAGCTTTGTAAATAGGCTAGAGTTACCTGTTTAATCAGTGTGTCATTCTGTTTGTTCCTCTGGGAAACTGGAAGAAGTTCCACATCTATCAGTAGACAACTTCAAGTTCTCCTGACTGATCACTATTTTTCTTAGTGCTCTGGAAATAAAAATGAATAACTCTCTCATCTTTCTTTACAAAATAACTTTTGGTGCCTTCATAATCCTTCTGAAAGTAAAAGGAAGGACTTAGAGAAATAAGAATATAAAGGCTTTCACACAAATGGTATTACATTGCTAATGGCTAAAAAGGCAACTTCAACATTCCTGAACATATATGAAAGTATACTCCCATTTTGTCTATATTAAGAAAGGTTAATGTTTGTGAAACTAGCTGAGTATTTTACTTTGCTCTAGAAACCTCTGTTAAAAAAAAATGCAAAGAATCTTCTGAATTTTGGAGTCTTACATATTCTTTACTTTTCCACAGTAGCACCATCATACCTTTTTTCGAAATCCATACATACGTTATTATATTTTTTACTGTTTTATCTATCAGTTTATTCAGTATTTGGCCTGAGTAAAAGATGTCCAACATTTTACAAGGTATGCCTCTTTGCAGTTTGCTATTGGCACCTTTGTGAAGGAAAAGCTGAGATAACTCACATTATTTCAATCTGGATATAATTTTCATTGGAATAGTATGAACAGGTAGAGAGAGGATGTCTCATTTTCCCCCTTCTGAATCTGAAACTAGGAAATAGTTATATTGTTTTCCCCTAAATAAAACCTCAGCAGCTAAGTTCTATATCCTTGTAAATACCTCATATGATAAATAATTTTTGGTTCAGTGTGGGAATTGAAAAATAGCATAAAACTTTAAGCTAAAATTAAAGGGCAAATATTTTACATCTAGATTCACATTGTTCTTCCACTAAACAGTGTTCTGGACTAAGAGAGGGAGTAGCATCTGATTTCTTTCTCCAGGCACATTATGTCAGGTCACAAAGCTTTGTCTTGTATCTCTTTTTTGTTTCTTTTAACCTTTCAAAGCTGAAGAACTGGCATTCATTAAATATATGTTTTAGATCAGAAGGTAAGTAAGAGAAAATGGTTGATTCAAATAGCCTTGAATATTTTATCCTGCTGCCATGCAATGCCCAGTAGTTAATAATGATGGTACAGAGTTACCAATCAGTTCAGTAGAAGGAAAGAAATCCTCAAACCATAAGACCTTTCCTACAGGAGAGATTTAACATTATTATTTTTGAAAAATGACCTTCTCAGCAGCATTTGTAATTTTACTTCAAATTAGAACTAATATACTGTCAAAATCGGTCTCTCAGTTACTGAGCATAGCAATTCCATTCCATGGATAAAAAAGGAGCTTGCAAAACCTTATACCACAAAGAAATTCAGATATCCTTGAATCCTAAACAATAATAAATATCATCTATGTACTCGCAATGAGTATGAAATGCAGATTCATCTTGCTGTCAGACTTGAAAATAAGATTCAAAATGAAATAAAGTAGAATTTGCTTGTATTAGGAACATTTTTTACTCTTCTGCCTACTTCTATAAATTAGTATAATAAATAGTGAAATTAAATCATCTGTACTGTTCATAAGCTAGCAGTTATTTGTCGCTATGATTCTTTTGAAAGATGATTTAACTTATATTGTGTTATATTTATGGTGTTAGGCTAAATCCTGAATCATAAGTTAATTGAGACCTTACAAGAAAAGGAGAAACAACACAATGGGAAGAAAGTGGGATATTCTAGAGGTTGTGACTGAACCTCCTATCTCCTGTCATAGTGGATCTTTAGAGTAGAAGAAAAACAGTTCAGGCTAATGAAAAAACTCTGCTTTGTGACATTGAAGTGAAGGATTACTCCAGAGAGGACAAACATTTCTGAGAGGTGCACAAACTATTTTCCATCTTCTTTATTTTTATTTCATAAGATTTGATTATTTTCTCTAGAAAGAGAACACCTCTGTAAGTATTCTCAAATATTAAATCAATTCAGATAGAGATTAGAGGTAATCATATCTCCAGTCTGTGAGGATGACTTCATGTTCAGCTTGCAAAAAATGTTCTCATCTGAGTACATGACACACCTAATGGCGTTCATCCAGCTTCCGAGGCATTTATCCCACACACGAAATCACATGAACTGAACACTGAAATTATATTTTCAACAAATGCATGTATATCTTTTGGCTGTGACCCCCAGAGACATAACCTTAGACCAAAAAAATACACCTGAAAGGAGGACCCAAAACCTTTCTCACTGCTTGAGCCTTAACTGCTAGGCACTATAGATCAGTGTATCTGCTCTCCTGCTCTCATTTTAATCCTATTATCCCATATTTTTATGATTACTCACCAAAGAAAAAAAGCAGAAGACTGTTTTGTAGTGCACAAGACTAGTCTTTTAGCTGCCAAGGGGTTTTCTTGGAGGATAGCAAAAAGTGATGTGGGGGTAGAATCAAGCTGTTACTCTTCCCAGGAGAATGTTTTTACCAAGAATCACACAGCAGTATATCATCTGTCTTTGTTTTGCATTGACAGCCAGTGCAGCTGCTGGGCACTGAGCTCAGTGCTGCCTGCTGTGCAAACATCTATGAATATTAGTTCCAGAAAGATTATTTTGAAGCAAATTTCCTGATTTCCTCCACTGACTGTGCTTTGTATCACAGAAATGGTTTATTCTTTTAAACGAGACAAGAAAACACACTCCAGAAGAATGCCTAATTTGGTACCATACTCAGCACTGGTGAGGTCACTCCCTGAGTCCTGAGTCATGTGTCCAGTTCCAGGCCCTTCACTTCAAAAAAGTCATTGAGGTGCTGGAGCAATTCCAGAGAACGGCTGGTGAATGGTCTACAAGAGTAAGTCTTATGAGGAGCAGCTGAGGGAGCTGGACTGTTTAGCCTGGAGAAGAGGAGGGTCAGGGGAGTCCTTATCACTCCCACAAGTGCCTGAAAGGTGGTTGTAGTGAGGTGGGGGGAAGCCTCTTCTCCCAGGAAACTACCAATGGAACAAGAGGGCATAGCCTCAAGCTGCAGCAGAGGAGTTTCAGGCTGGGCATCAGGAAGATTTTCTTCACTGAATAGGTGGTTAAGCATTGGAATCAGTTTCTGAGGGAGGTGGTGGAGTCACAATCCCAGGAAGTGTACAAGAAACAATTAGACATGGCACTTGGTGCTAAAGTTTAGTTGATGTGTTGGTGTTTGGTCAAAGATCAGATTCAGTGACCTTGGAGGTCTTTTCCAACTTTAACTATTCTGTGATTCTATAGGTCAAATAAATTTTTATGAGGGGAACAGTCAGTAGCAAATTGCAGCATCCAAAGTCACTGTAAAAGTAGTTTGAGTGATCTAAGGATAAATTCACACTATATAATATTCTCAGACATGCTGAACCAGTCTGTGGTGTGACTCTGTCATCAGATGGCACAATCAGACCTTGGCATAATTTTTGGAATCTGAATTATCTGCATCACATGTGCTTGTGTGCCACCAAAGAGGAGGACCTAACCTGGCATTATGCAGTCACAGGTTGCACTCACAGAGCAAGTGCCTTTACCACCAGCTGAGAATGAAGGCTGTGGTCAAATGGGGCAAGTGCCACCACTCCTTTATAACACTGTTGGCTGAGAAATCAAAACAGAGGATATGAGTAAAAGGTTCACTGTCACAGTGCAGGGAAGCCACCTGAAGAGCTTCTATGCTATTTTAATATATACATATAAATGCACACATATATAAATAGCTGTGTTTGTGTATATAAATTTATATATATTTTTATATGTGTGTGTGTGTGTGTGTGTGTGTATGTGTATGTATATATGTGTGTGCATATATGTATATATGCATGTATGTACATATATATATGTACATATATTTATATACATAAAATGAGTAAAGATGAGTAAAGAATGAAAAGTTGGCAGCTTATATAGAGTTATTCAAGGGAGTAAGGACACAACAGATTATGAAGGATGTTATATTATGAGGCAATAAGATAGAAGATGAAGTTGACTGTAGATTATTACATGCAGAGAAATTATTCCACTTTCGTATGTTGAAAGCTGGGCTTAGAAATGACCGTTAGTACTCAGAATCAAGACAGAGAGTTTCATAAAAATACCAGCTCAGTGCTTGACAGAATTAAAAATAAAAACAACTGAAGTGTAAAGAATTATTAGGAAGGAATTAAGGAATATATATTCATTAAACAAATATACATACATACATACATACATTATAGCACTGTGAAGTTCTTCTCCCCTCAGCTCTGAAAAGGATACAGGAGAACCCCAAGTGTTTCAAAGGGATACAAAAGCTAACCTAACTGAAGGGTATATTATAAAAATGTGCAGAATGAGAGGTTTTAAGACATGAACAAGACCAAACTGTTTTCTGACTTTTCCCATGTAAATTCTAGGATGATGAAGTCTGTGAGGACTATATAAAATATTAAATTGGCTAGATAAAAATGCTTTATTATATTTTGAGTTTCTTACTGAACATACACTTTAATCCTTCCTACATTGACCCTCATTAACTTAGAAAAAAAAGTAATTTACCCATGAAAATATAAGTTGAGTTGTTTTAATCAAATTAATGCCCTAAGGAAAAGAAAGAAGAAAAAAGTAGTATATATTGCAGGCTTCTTCAGCAGCCATCAAAGTTTAGTACTGTGATAATTTCCACTCCTGAGTATTAGAGACAACATATGATTTAAGCCCACAAACTGCCAGGCTCTGAAAGGGCCTCCATTACCATCATGTCCCTTAAATAAAAAAGGATATCAGTGCATATAGTCCTGAAATGGTGCAGAAAGTTTGGTAAATATCACTAGGTACTATTTACACTTGCCAACATATTTTTTATTTAATATTAATAATTTTTGCTATATACAATACTGTAGAATACTGTTTCCTTAATGGCATCCACAGCAGTCTTCGCATTCATGCACAAAGGGTAAAACAACTCTTTTTTAAACACAAAATGTATCTTTTTTCTAGATGAGACCACGGATCAGGCCATATACCTATTCAAAAATATTTAACCATACCTAAGCTTAACACTTCAATGCTCAATCAGTTTGAACAACAATGTCCAGAGACTAATTTAGGTAAAGTACAGATAACTAAGTCTGTATTGTGACTCTCAAGACCTCTTAAGAATATGAACCCTTGGGAAGCTCAAATTCTTTGGGTAATCAAAATTCTGCTTATCTTTATGTCTAAAGGCACTGTGAAATTGACAGTAATGATTTACTGCTTTTTTAGATCAACCCTGTCTTCCACAAGAATGCCCAAAGCTTTTTATTCCTTTTTTTGCTATTTTCACTTTTGAGGTCAGAGGTTTGGAAGGAGCACAGGAAAGAGGATGTTCACAGAATACATTTGTTGGATAAGTACCATTAAAAAACCCCCAAACTTAACTACAATTTTCCAGAAGAAGGAGGTCAGAAGAGTTATCAACGTCCTTTAGATAAGGATTTAGTGTTTAGGACATTCATCCAGTACCAGAAATGTTCTTGGTTTATTTCTCCTCTGTGTGAGGAGACTTAAAACCACAGTTTCTATTTATGTGCTTTACATTTCAAATACTTAATCAGCCCTCGAAGCTGAATGCAAACTCCAGATGGCCCAGAGGAAAGTCGTAAGCACTAAATTACAGCCCTTGTTCGCTCGCTTTTTCGTATCCCATCTTGTCTTCTCCAACACAGTCCAGAACGGCTTTAGATCAAGTAGAAAACTTCATACAATGCAAAAGGAACTTCTCACACTCTCATTCCTCAGCCTAACCCAGTGTTACCTGGCTCCATTAGTCTTTCCCACTGCTCCTGATGTGGAAAAATGGGAGGACCCAAATTTACAGTCATTGGGCAGTGCAGTGTTTCAGTACATGCCTAACTTGTCTTAGACTAAGAGAGTTTTAGTCTGTTCCTCTTGCCTAAACTATTTTAGCTTAAACTGTGTCATGCTATTTTAAAAGTCCAGCAGTTTTTGCTTAAGAAAAGCCTTCTTGTGGCAGAGGAGAGTGAGGAAAGCTGTTCTTCACCTCGCAAAGTTTAGCCAGCAGTTAAAAAGAAAAGAAATCAGGTTGTTTTAAGAAAATATGTGACATATCATCCACGTAGATGCAAGACTGCAGTGGAATAGGCTGCTAGGACCAGTACAAAACTTTTCCTTTGGACACTTGATGACCTGCTATGTTAAGCCATCTCTTTTCCTGAGAAAGACTCTCTGCACTGACCTTAAAATTGAGGGAGCCTTTGGAAGGGTGAGCCAAATGGCAGAGAGAATAAGATACAGTAAGTTGTCCTGTGTAACATTTTCAAGAGCTTTGTAAAACTCTTATGTATTAATACAGGATATGGCTATTAGTCTTATTGTGCCTGGACTAGTATAACTGGCTTTATTATCACAAAAATGTTAACTAGATTTACAGCAAATTATTACATACCTATACATGGAGTGTTCTATTTCATACTTCAAAAGATTTTATTTATAACAAAAACAATGACTACTGTCCAATTTTTTAAAGAAAAAGGCAACACTTTAGCTGTGGAAGGTTACAAGCTTCAATGACAAGTGGAAGATGATAAATTTTTGGCATGCAAAATACCTAATCCAAAAAGGACAGGGTTTAAGACACACCCTTTCCTTCTTACCTTGCTTTTGGATTTCCAAAGTTCATGTTAAATTTTTGACCTTTTGCCAGTAAACCATTTCTTGTACTTATCATGTTCTTGTGAGAAACCTATTCCAACAGTCAAGCAACTAATATTTAAATATTACATATTTTTCAAGCAGCCTTTGTTATGACCTTATATTTTTATGAAATTAGCTACTGAAAAGTAGTTCTGATTAAGGTTTTCTTTATTGACCTTTCAATGTCCTAAAAAATGCACATGGTTCCAGAATACTCATCAGGTCCTCTGCTACACAAACAAATGTTATTTAATTACCTCATTTTGTAGTCTAAGATTAAAGGTTGGTGATAATAAATGTCAGTATAAAAAGAACATTCAGATACTTAACAAACACGTAAGTTAATTAACTATTAGTTCCCTTCTTAAGAAATTGCTTCTCAAAATCTGTTACCAGCAGTTAACAGCTGGTATATCAGCTAATGTGGAGAAACATTTCCAAGGACAAAGATAATATAAAAACAGGAGCTAAATTTAGTAGAGTCTTGGTTGGTTGGTTGGTTGGTTGGTTGGTTGGTTGGTTGGTTGGTTGGTTGGTTGGTTGGTTGGTTGGTTGGTTGGTTGTTTTGTCAGAAAATTGCTGATATTGTACAAAGTAGCAAATATTCTGTAAAATAAGGGAATTTGGCAACAAGCAATACTGCAATATACCTGTGCATCATCATTTAAAATTTTCAGTTACAAAGGTACAAATAATTTTATTAAATTTAAGATGGTCTCTTGTTCCAAATGTTACTATTTAAATTTATTGCATAATCTTGGGCATTAGTCTGATTCCAATAAGAATATTTAGCTCTTTCACATACACAGAAAAAAACTGATTTCTTTAATAACAAGTGGTACTAGTATTAATGCAAACATTGTCAAAAAGGTGAATTTATTATCAGTATATATTTTATCAAATGGAAAGTGAAGTGAATTAGAACTTGTTATCCTGAATTCACAGTTTGGTGCATCTTAGTGATTATAAGAAAATGTATTTTTAAAAAAATATTACATAGGAATCTGTTTTCAGTGTTCACGTGAAAAAGAAGGTGAATGGAAGTAAACAAAACACTGATGTTCTTTTAAAAATCTGTTTGTGATTTTGCTTTTCAGTTTTCACATTTTTTTATTTAATAAGACCTGAAAAAAGAGTTATTTTAAAAGTTCTCATCCTATGTCCTTAAAATAGTAAAATGTAGGGGTTTGGTTTGTTTAAGAAAGTACACATTCATATAAAAATATAAATAAAGCTTCAATTAGCAGTTTACTTCATCTTTAAAAAAGGAGAGAAGAATTGTCAGATGTGAAAAGTCTAAGAAGCAATTTCAAAGTAATCTTGTTTTCCCAAAGTGAACTACAGCTTTTCAGAAAGAAAGCCTTGTTCTGCATATTTTTATCTACAAAGTGGAAACAAATAGGTGGCAATCCCTAGAAGCTTTATGTCAGATTTATAATATGGTTGCATATTGCATTAGGTTCCAAGAAACCTAATACAGTTACTACAACCATGGCATTGGCAGTTTGTTTTCATGAATGTTTGGATTTTCCTGGGGGAAAAAAATCATTGAAGGACAGCAAAAACTATTACATTAACAATAAATTATTTGATGAGTAAATGTATGGCTTAAGACAGAAGACCCGAAGAGTTCATGTGAACATGAAGCCTTCATTATATAGCACCATATCTGTTTTATTTCATATAATAGAAATATAGAATGGTTTGGGTTGGAAAGGACCTTAAAGATCACCTAGTTCCCACCCCTCTGCCATGAACAGGGACACCTTCCACCAGACCAGGTTATTCAAAGACCCAATGAATCTGGCCTGGAACACTTCCATGGATGGAACATCCACCAGTTCTTTGGGTAACCTCTTCCAACCTCTCACACACCTCACAGTAAAGAATTTCTTCCTATCATCGAATCTAAACCTACTCTGTTTCTTCCTATTCATTGAGGGTCTGATTATGGAACGACAGTAAGGTATTTAACTTTCAGCAGAAATCTTTATGGTTTATAGTTATGGGTTTTTTAAAAAATTTACAAGACAAGCATCATAATATTAATAATATTGCAACTAATATTATTTAATCTGTCTATATTCATAAATTCAACTGAATGTGATAAGTAGAATGCTGAGTCAAAGACAGCTTGAAATTAAAGAACAAAAAAATTCCTTAATAAAGCAAAGAATAGAAAAATTTCCATGACTTAATTTTTGTTTCCAACACGATTTTTAAAATCCATTTTACTTTATTTTTTGCATTATGTTCTGAAGCAAAATAGAGATTTTCAGTATGGCTTGTAAAATGTTTTCCTGGTGTACCTCCATAGTCACGTATGCTGCTATTTCAAAAGTGTGTTAAAACAAACAAACAAACAAACAAACAAACAAACAAACAAACAAACAAACAAACAAAAACATGAAAGCATTGTGATATTGAGAGAAGGCCTCAGTGATTCAATTCACTGTAGATTTCACAACTGATAATTGGTTTTTTTCCCAGGTTCTACCTCTGGCTCATTCCTTAACATAAGCAAATTACTAAGGAATACTTTAAAAGTAAAAGTCTGCATACATTGATTACTTCTAGAAATAAATATAAGATGCTCAAAATTGAATCTGACAGCAATGAAAGATGTATTTTACCCTGTTCATATCTTAACATATCTGAAAATAGCAGAAATTGTGATTCATGATGGAGCATAACTGTTATTCATGATGGAGCCCAGCTTCCTGGGAGAACATTTGCCTGCCTGTAGGAATAGTGAATGAATTCCTTGCTTTGCTTTGTGCATGTGGCTTTTATTTGACCTAATAAACTCTCTTTATTTCAATCCACAAGTTTTCTTACTTTTACCCTTCCAGTTTCCTCCTCATCCCATTTTTTCCCCATCCCACCAGGGGAGAGTGAGTGATCAGCCATGTGGGGCTGAGTTGCCTACTGGGGCTAAAGGATGACATTCCCTCTCTTTGGGGGTGTGAAGTACTTGCAGAGATTATTTTCTCTAGAACTGATTTAGACAAAACAGAAGAAAGATAAATGCAGCATTAATAGATATTAATGATACAAAGGCAAATATTCTTAGGAAGAGATTTGTTATTGTATAAAACATACCAAGTTACAAATTGCTTTACTATTCAGTGACAAAAAATTCAGACAAACAATCCCAACGTTACTATTCCATAAACAACATGACCGACAATTTAACATAGTGCTGTGACTCCTCCTAGCTCCATTGACTGGTAGTAAAAAAATTCTAATTTCCCTTCAGAGATAATTAAGAAGATAATTTCATATCCCATTGAAATTAAATTGGAGACCATGTGAAAAGACCTGAGAATAAGTAAGTTTATTTTATTAAGTTTTATCTGTATAATGGAAATTTTTTATCTGTTCTCATTCAATAGTAATATAATGAACTTGTATTAACTATTAGCATCTTGGAATCTTGTATTGTAGGATCTGTGTATATGAGTTCATCTGTATGTGGAAAGAAAAACAACAACAACAAAAAAAGATAAAAGTTATTTTTCCAAGAATGGTAAATTAGGAGTTCCAACTCCAGATGGTAATCTTCACTGAGCTAGATGTTAATTTCTCTACGATATGGTCTTATTCGTAATAATAACAACACAATTTAGTCCTATTTTCTGTAAATTTTTTCTCTGGATATCTCTACAACTTTTGACAACAAAATTGCAGTGATTAGTTGAGACCAAATAAATATCCCTTGCACAGATGAAATCAGCATTGTTTTATTTGTTTTCAAACTCCTAGCAGTGCAGAGTTTTATCTAAGTGTTTTGAGTATGTAATTTGAATTTAGTGCTTTGAACAGACAATTTCAGGGATAGAGCTGAACAACTTAATAGAAATTAAAGGTTTGGGGAATATTCACTTTAGTTTAGCTGTAGTATTCCACTCACACGTGCAAAACAATACCTGATTGTATTTGAGGTTTTTTATTAATATTTTTTTAACATCTGCATTTTCAGTTTCCATCTTTCCTGTTTTACCTCTGTCACCCTGCGTTATTAAACACAATATATCTGTGGGTTAAATGTTTTGCCTTTAAAACATTACAGTTAGCAAAGCCTATCTCAGTTTCAACATAGACTGAAATTATATCAGTGTCATCCTTTGCCAGTTGCATGTTCTTCTTTCCCTTATATCCAAAGCACAAAATCACGGAATCACAGAATGGGACAGCTTGGAAGGGACCACAGCGATCCTGGCCACCTGCTCATCTGGTCCAACCTCCCTGCTTAAGCAGGGTCATCCTAGAGCCCACTGCTCAGGACTGTGCCCAGACTAGAACAGCAACTTTTAGAAAGAAATGTTGGCTTTGGCTCAGTTGACAACCTGAAACCTAGTGAGGGTTTCTAACACCTGATCAGTTGCTCTCTACCTTTTATTTATTTTTACATATATGAGTTGTGGCCAATGTGTTTGAAGAAAAAAAATAGAAAATCTCTGATAAAAGACATGCTCAAACTCATTTGTTTGCATAGCTGAAAACATATCTGAATTAAATCGGAAATATAAATATTTACAGAGAAAATGTTTCAAATACTCACATAGCCTGACAAATCACATGATTTCAGACAAGAGTTTTGCATTATTTAAAATAAATATACTTTTTCTGATATCATATATAAATATGGTCTCTCTAATTTAATTTTCATTTGAAAGGAAAAAATACAGTTCTTTATACACGCAAGCCCCAATGTATTTGCTGGTTTACCTAAATACCTGATTAAAAATTCATCTGGAATTTTAATCTCAGATCATCAATTCCAAAGAGGAGCAAACTGAAATATAAATTTGTAGAAATTTATTGATCTTTTCTTTTGTCCCAGTCAATGTTATAATTTATTCATGTGAAGATGCAAATATTTTTTTTCTCTTTTCAAACTATTAAGTTTTCAGAATGCATCTTGTATTACATTTCAAGAATTCCAACTATCGTAACAGTTGTAGAATTCTATTATTTTTTGAAAATCACAAAACCCTTTCTAAATAGGAATTAATTATATCCATTCTGTGAGATGAATGATACATTGGGGTCTGTTTACTCAGCATGGTGTAGAACTGAGCAGCTACATCTCAGTATGTACAAACAGGTTGAGATGAATATCATTCATTCAAGGATTGTGTTGGTATTACCTGCAATAACACCCCTGAAGCTGGAGAATGAGTTGTAAATAGAAGTGATCCAGTCGGAATTTATGGTCACACAAAAAAATTAATTTGTTTTCTGCTTCAGAAAGTGTAAATTTGATCCTGATCTCTTGCACACTTCTACCAAAGACAAAGTAAAATTATACATAGGTACATATGGTGGCAATAATTCAGATTAAGTGAAGTAACTTGAATATCGTGTTCAGTTTTGGGACCCTCACTGCAAGAAAAACATTGAGCTGCTGGAGTGAGTCCAGAGAAAGGTGTTAAATCTGACAAAGAGTCTAGAGAAAAAGTGTTTTGAGGAACAGGTAAGGGAGTGGGAGTTATTTATCATGGAGAAAAGATGCTGGGAAGAAGGGAAGACTTCATTGCTCTTTACAAATAATTGAGAGGAGGTTGTAGCAAAGTAGGAGGTTGGTTTGTTTTTCCAGGTGAGATGAGATGAGATGAGAAGAAATGGTCACAAGTTGTGCCAGGTTTAGATTGATATCTTGAGAAAAAATTCTTCACTGAAAGGGTGGCAAAGCATTGGAACAGGCTGTCCAGAGAAGTGGTGGAGTAAACAACCCTGAAAGTGTTCAAAAGTCATACAATTGTGGTGCTTAGAGACACGGTTTAGTGGCAGACCAGATAGTGTTAAGTTTTTGGTTTGATCTGATGAACTTAAAGGGTTTTTTTCCAATCTAAATGATTCTGTTGTTTCCTCTTCTGTGATAGTCTGAAAGTGAAAAAATGGAAAGATGGAGGTCCAATTGAAAAACATGCATTTTTCAAGATGTGAAAAGACACTCATTTCTGAATTACATACCCTGAATGCTTTCTGGGTTTTGTTTTGAATGCTTTTTCTTTTTGTTTTTCTATTTTTCTTTTTTGTTTTGTTGGGATTTTTATGGGTTTTTTTTATGAGAATTGTTTTACCATGTCATGTCTGGGCATTCTTCAGAATGATCAGAGCTTTGGTTTCATCCTCTGAGAGCAGAAAAGAATTCTGACTGATATTTTTTGGTTTATCAGAAAAAGTAATACAGTGTTATTATCAGATTTTCTCAGGTTTAGCTTTTAGGAAGTTGCACCAAGATTATAAGTATATCTTAATAAAAAATATAAGGAAGAATATGTTCTCTTCTACGTATGAATGGGGACAAGGTCAATGCCATCACCCTTGGCAGCTCTTTGCAGTTTTGCACTTTACCAGTACTATGTAGAATTTTACAAAAAGCGTTATTTTTCCAATGTAGAAACTATTCCAACATTTCAACGCACAGTGGAATATGTAAATTTTATTACTTGTACATAGCTTATGTTTACATTTTATCTTCTGTTCCTAACAGGAGAAAAATTGCTACAGAATAAGAAGAATAACAGAAAACATTAACTCATAAATATCATTACTTTTTTATTCCTCTCACTGCTGTATAAAAGACTGTTGCAAAGTTTATCATGACATATATATAGAAATAGTACAATAAAAAATCAGTCTGATGGTTCTGAAGATAACAAAGTAATTTTAAACTGCCAGAATAAAATGTCTTGTTTATTCTTAGGGAACAATCAAAGTATTGAATATCAACTGCAGTATACTGATATGAGACTGAAATTGGTGAATAACACCATTTTAATAGAATATTTTTATGACGCTGCTTTCTGAATGTACTAAGGACTCAGAAAAGTAGAAATCTGTAAGGATACCTAAATAGTATATGCTGATACACACCCTGCAGAATTAGTTAGCACAATAGTATGCCATTTCTTTCAGAAAAGGTTAGAAGGTTGATAAGATAATACAAATTTTAATATAGAACTCCAAATAAAAATTACTGAGAAAAAATGTTTAGGACTTAATAGCTGAAATAGGGGAATATAACAGTTAAGCCTGCTTTTGAAGGGTTGTCTTTATCATTTCAATTCTGCTGTTGTCTCAGAAGTATTGAAATAATTGTTCTAACATTTTCAATTCTCTCTGGTTTTTGCTTCAAGTTAAGTATAACTCTTACTTCCTAACTCTTGTTTTGGTCTCTANCAAGAAAAACATTGAGCTGCTGGAGTGAGTCCAGAGAAAGGTGTTAAATCTGACAAAGAGTCTAGAGAAAAAGTGTTTTGAGGAACAGGTAAGGGAGTGGGAGTTATTTATCATGGAGAAAAGATGCTGGGAAGAAGGGAAGACTTCATTGCTCTTTACAAATAATTGAGAGGAGGTTGTAGCAAAGTAGGAGGTTGGTTTGTTTTTCCAGGTNTGGGAGTTATTTATCATGGAGAAAAGATGCTGGGAAGAAGGGAAGACTTCATTGCTCTTTACAAATAATTGAGAGGAGGTTGTAGCAAAGTAGGAGGTTGGTTTGTTTTTCCAGGTGAGATGAGATGAGATGAGAAGAAATGGTCACAAGTTGTGCCAGGTTTAGATTGATATCTTGAGAAAAAATTCTTCACTGAAAGGGTGGCAAAGCATTGGAACAGGCTGTCCAGAGAAGTGGTGGAGTAAACAACCCTGAAAGTGTTCAAAAGTCATACAATTGTGGTGCTTAGAGACACGGTTTAGTGGCAGACCAGATAGTGTTAAGTTTTTGGTTTGATCTGATGAACTTAAAGGGTTTTTTTCCAATCTAAATGATTCTGTTGTTTCCTCTTCTGTGATAGTCTGAAAGTGAAAAAATGGAAAGATGGAGGTCCAATTGAAAAACATGCATTTTTCAAGATGTGAAAAGACACTCATTTCTGAATTACATACCCTGAATGCTTTCTGGGTTTTGTTTTGAATGCTTTTTCTTTTTGTTTTTCTATTTTTCTTTTTTGTTTTGTTGGGATTTTTATGGGTTTTTTTTATGAGAATTGTTTTACCATGTCATGTCTGGGCATTCTTCAGAATGATCAGAGCTTTGGTTTCATCCTCTGAGAGCAGAAAAGAATTCTGACTGATATTTTTTGGTTTATCAGAAAAAGTAATACAGTGTTATTATCAGATTTTCTCAGGTTTAGCTTTTAGGAAGTTGCACCAAGATTATAAGTATATCTTAATAAAAAATATAAGGAAGAATATGTTCTCTTCTACGTATGAATGGGGACAAGGTCAATGCCATCACCCTTGGCAGCTCTTTGCAGTTTTGCACTTTACCAGTACTATGTAGAATTTTACAAAAAGCGTTATTTTTCCAATGTAGAAACTATTCCAACATTTCAACGCACAGTGGAATATGTAAATTTTATTACTTGTACATAGCTTATGTTTACATTTTATCTTCTGTTCCTAACAGGAGAAAAATTGCTACAGAATAAGAAGAATAACAGAAAACATTAACTCATAAATATCATTACTTTTTTATTCCTCTCACTGCTGTATAAAAGACTGTTGCAAAGTTTATCATGACATATATATAGAAATAGTACAATAAAAAATCAGTCTGATGGTTCTGAAGATAACAAAGTAATTTTAAACTGCCAGAATAAAATGTCTTGTTTATTCTTAGGGAACAATCAAAGTATTGAATATCAACTGCAGTATACTGATATGAGACTGAAATTGGTGAATAACACCATTTTAATAGAATATTTTTATGACGCTGCTTTCTGAATGTACTAAGGACTCAGAAAAGTAGAAATCTGTAAGGATACCTAAATAGTATATGCTGATACACACCCTGCAGAATTAGTTAGCACAATAGTATGCCATTTCTTTCAGAAAAGGTTAGAAGGTTGATAAGATAATACAAATTTTAATATAGAACTCCAAATAAAAATTACTGAGAAAAAATGTTTAGGACTTAATAGCTGAAATAGGGGAATATAACAGTTAAGCCTGCTTTTGAAGGGTTGTCTTTATCATTTCAATTCTGCTGTTGTCTCAGAAGTATTGAAATAATTGTTCTAACATTTTCAATTCTCTCTGGTTTTTGCTTCAAGTTAAGTATAACTCTTACTTCCTAACTCTTGTTTTGGTCTCTATTTTTATTATTACAGTAATTTATCTTTCTTCTATTTTTGCTAGCAGTCATGTCAGTTTTTACCAGTTTTTTGTCCTGAACTAGATACTTTAAAAGTATTAAATTCTATGAGTAGTTGCTTTTAACTTCAGCACTGTTGTGGAAATTTATTTATACCACCCTAAAGCACATATATAATTAATTTGGTACACTCCAATTAGCTGTGTAGGAGTGCAGTGTCACTTGTCCTACTCAGTGTTTGCAAGCTTAAGGACATCAAGAAGTCTTTGACTACAAAAGGTTTTAAACACCCTCTACCTTAATATTTGAGCTTTTCCCCTGTTTAAATATAAATGTTTGCTATTGTATCAACGGTGACATCTACACCTGCTTTCTATTTACCAGGCCAAAGTAACAAGTCCATTTCATATCTCCCAGGGGGAGCCGCTGGCCTTTGAGGCACCTCAAAGTCGGACAAAAGTGCTGTGATCTGTAACTCTCTAAGGACTAGAGTGTGTTGGAGGACAGCTTGTATTCTTTCTAACTGATGCAATGAGGGCTTGGCTGGTTGGCTCATTTTCTTCTGCCAAAAATCTATGCAGCTAAATATATTTCCAAATTCATGGGATTACTTTGACTTTGCATTTTTGTTACTTTTTCTTTTGACAGTTATGAAATTATAATTTTTTCTATTTCTTGCCTTGTGTTCTTTACTTTCTAAGCTGTGTGGAGCAGGCCACTCATTCTCATTATGCAAGGCAAACCCCAATGCCTGCATAGTACTGACAAGTGCAAGACCTACATGTTTGCATTCTGCTAGTTGAAAAGTACAGACTGAGAGAGGCTGGTCTGTGTGTCCTGTTTGACCCCATGGTAACACCCAAGGCTAGGTTTTTGTTTATACTGCAGTAATCTGGAAGAAATCTCATTGTTTCCATGAAAACCCTTTTTTATTGTTTTCTCCTCTTTGTATTGCAAATTAAAACTTATTCAAAAACAGTTGGAAACCTCGATTTGTATACTATATAGATTGAATAAAAACCTCTCTTTTTAAAGAGTGTTTAGTAACTGATGTTCTACAAGAGACAACAAACAATGGCTTTTATAATAGAAAAGTAATAGAAAAAGGATTAATGCAAACAAAAGGGTATCTATGGGTGTAGAATTAGTGCTTGGAAGCAGTGAGTCTTTCAGCATCTTCTGATGGAACATGCAGTATGATGAGGCCAAAGAGTCTTGTTTCATCCACTCATTTCCCAGTCAATATGAGGCTCTGCAAATCCCAGTCTAGGCAACATTTTGCCATCATCCTAAGACATGATCTTGACCAGCTTGCTGTGGTTCTGGTTCCCTTCTCATTGTTTTGAGCTCTTAAAACTTTATTTATTTATTTATTTATTGATTGATTGATTGATTGATTGATTGATTGATTGATTTTAGTAACTGCAAAGACTTCAACAAAAATAATTTTCTCATGTCTTTCCAATGTTCTTGGTTGTAATACAATTTTTATGTAATATTAAGTGAAATATACTGGGGACTCAGTGTCGCAGGACTGTCCTCCNTTGATTGATTGATTGATTGATTGATTGATTGATTGATTTTAGTAACTGCAAAGACTTCAACAAAAATAATTTTCTCATGTCTTTCCAATGTTCTTGGTTGTAATACAATTTTTATGTAATATTAAGTGAAATATACTGGGGACTCAGTGTCGCAGGACTGTCCTCCCCCTCTCT
>VZRX01023813.1:0-14443 GCA_013398075.1 Notiomystis cincta
GGTTTTTGCCTTGTCACTGAGAACTACTAAGAAGAAACTGGTTCCATTATGAATACTCCCCCAAGAGGCATTTTTACATATTGATAACCTCACTCCAGAGCCTTCTCTTCTCCAGACTAAACAGTTCCAGCTCTCAGCCTTCTCCTGTATATCACATGCTCAGTTTCCTTAATCATCTTCACAATTCTTTGCTGCACTCATTTAATGATTCATGATTTCCTTGTAGTGGGGCACCCAGAACATAATACAGCACTCCAGATATGCTTTCAGTAGGACTGAGTAGAGGGAAAGGATAGCTCTGCTTGACAAATTAGAAGTGCTTTTACTAATGCTGTCCAGCATCCTCTTAGCCTTTTATGCTACAGAGATATACAGCTGGCTCGTGCTGAGCTTGTTCACCAGGGTGCCTGGGTGTTTTTCTGCCCATCTTCTTTCCAGATGGCAATCTTCAGTGTGTAGTTTAAGTAGTTTGGTGTTTTCCCTCTTGTTTGTTATCAGGTCCCATGACCCATTCAGAAGCAGACCCACATTTTTCCTAGCCTTCTCTCACTGCTGATTTACCTGTAGAAATTTTTCTTGTTGCCTTTTATATCTTTCTCCAGATTCAACTGAACATGAATATTGTCTTTTGGAACCCCATCCTTGTATGCTCAAACAGTATTTCTATATTTTACCTGGGACACTTGTCCCTGCCTTCCCTTCTTGTATTTTGATATTTGAGCTTTACCAGGAGTTCTTTATTACATGCAGTCCTCCTCCAACAGCTACTTGACTTCCCCTTTGTTGTTTTGTACTGGTCTTGTACTTAGAGAAGATGGTCCATGAAAACCATCCATGTCTCCTGGTCCACTCTTCTCACCAGGGCTGTATCCCATTCCTAGGAAACCCCTTAACAGGCCAAAGCCGCCTCTCTAAATCCGTGACTTTGTTATTTCTCTTTTCCCTCCTCTCATGATCCTGAACTCCACACATCCCACAGTCTTTGCAGCTGAGGCTGTTGCCCACATTCAACTTCTCCACAGATCCCCTTTTTTAAGTATCAGGTCCGCTTGAGATCTTCTCCTTGTTGGTGCCTTGATTATCTGTATCAGAAGTTGTCATCAACAGAAGTATCCTAGGCTGCATGTGCCTTGGTATAGGGTCCTTTTGCAGGACTAAGACCTGAAAATATGAGGCTTCTTCCAGTTCATCTTTGATCTTCCACCTCTTCCTGACAAGGACATTTGAAGAAGACCCCTGCCGCAACACCACTGATGTTGGTCTGACCACCAACCCCAATCCACAAGCTCTCAGCTGGCTCATCACCTCATGATATGCAGAGCTCCTTTTTTTTCCTGCTGCTCTCCGAAATGAAAGGCAGCTTTCCTCCTCATTTTCCTTCTTAAAGAGCCAATATTGATCCATCACAACACTCCAGTCATAAAACACTAGGACTTCACTCCCCTGCTGTCCTCTCAGAATGATTTCAGTACAGTATTGGCTTTACTGGAATAGGCTTTTCTCAATTTCTTCTATTGAAATAAATCATTACCTACAACTAATTATTTCTGAGGTGAGTGGGAAGACACTTACTCTTTATCTACACAGATAAGTTACAGACTAGTTCTTCTTCAAATTAAATATAATCCAGAATCGCACAATGCATGTGGAGAGAAAAGCAAGGAATTGAATTATTCTAATGAGAAATCCAGTTTTGTATCCAGGGTAATCTTTAGTGAATGACTCATCAGGTCTGGTCTACATTTGTATGGAAAGTTTCAGTCTTCACAAATTGTTTTCTTTTCTAATGATAAAAGTAAGTTAAAAATCCCACCACACACTTGTAATGGGATGTTGAAAATGCAAGCTGATTCTGTCAATGTCTACAATGATGAAACATGGTGTCATAATGCAGGACATGCTCTGATGCAGAGTGAATTAACCAGTTTTGAACTAGCCAGCAATGACCCAGAAAGAGAGGAGTAGTCTCCAAAATGTTGTATAAAGCAACAACAACTACAGCAAGGCTCACTAGAGGTGATGTTTCAGCAGCTGCTCCCTGCAGTAGTAATTTCTACAGAGAAAAATTTACTTATTTTTTCTATTTTTTAGTAGAATTCCGTAAAGAAGAAAACAATACTGCTCTAAAGAATCAATTTTCTAAGAGAAGAAAGCAACCCTGATAATCTATTTAATTTGTTTTAAAGTGGTGTAAAACACTTTGAGGTTCTGAAATACTGAGTTTCAGTGTTAAAGAACCTATAAAATTTGGTTCATATTGGAATGCACTGTAGGAGCTGATTGTCTAGAATGTTTATTAAGTGGAAGGTGTGATAGAGGAATGCAGTGATACAGGGAATGTTTCACTGAGTATCATTCTGGTGGGCAAGTCCAGTCAGTTCCTTCTACTATGGCATCAGAAAAAACATGGCACAGTCACAAAACTGCAACTTTCATCACAAGACAAGACTGGATGGAGTGAGTTGAACCAGCATACCCATTTGCAAGCACCAATAAGCCCTGTTTCTACCTTGGTATAATGCAGGTTTTAGAGGCCAAAATATGGAGGGGAAATAAAGAAAAGGCAGCAAATATGATACATAATAGCTTGAGCTTTGTACAGCTTGGGGATGGCAGTATTTTATGAAGGCTGTCTGAGTCGTGGTGGGGAATCCTTCACCTCCAGCACCCTTTCAGTGCCTTCAAACTTTGCTTAGTCTCTCAGGACTGGAAATGGTATGGGGTAGAAGAGAAGAAAAGGGATTACTCAACATGATAGGTAATCATGCATTGGAGCAGAGTTTCAGGAATCCTCAAGTGAAAATAAAGTTTCAGCTTTTACATATTAGACTAAGTGATTCAGCTCAATATGACTCCAAGTAATACTGCTGCTCTGTCACATCAAGGTACTAAAATTTATCACCGTTGTAGGTTATAATACGTTAATACTTTATATTAGACTACAAAAATGCTTTTCTATCTCTCAGTATCCACTGGAAAAAGTCCTTCACTTTTTAAAGATCATTTATAGTTATTTTCTGAATAATCTCATTCATTTCTTTGGGGCTGCATAAAATTCTACTAGCCCATCTCCTTAGGCACCCATGTGTCTGTCATGCTTCTTTTTGTTTCTACTTCATATTTTCTTCTGAGAACCTTAAAACTAAAATGAATCAGCCTGTCCCTGCTGAAAATGTGTACAATTTTTCCCTACTACAAATCTCTTTCTTCACATTATTTCTTGTTTTGGTGCTCTGAATTCTGAAAGCAATGTAACAGATGACTCACCATCAGCTATCAGTCATTTTCATCTATTCACTCTTTGAATTTTGAGGTTCTTTATTAGAAATTCACACTTTACCTCCCATTTAATCTTAATTTATATTTTGAACTACTTCTAATTGATTTTTTCTATTTTCATTATTAAATTACAATAGTTCAGTGACACAGAAAATCACTGATGTCGAAAGCTATTACTGTTTATGTGTAAAAGCCAAAATTATTCACCTGCATTTATATTCTGAAAGTATTTAGGATGCAGTACTCACAAGATACCCATACCACTAAGTGATCATGCTGTTTCTTCTGTATTCGTGTTCCTCTGTTGGCTTTGTTTATGGAGAACTCTCTGTTTTCTTCTAAAACAGCTACATTGTACAAGCACCTTTCTGTTTGTCAATTTGTTAAATATTGCTCTTTATATGCAAATAAAACCCCCATAAACTTGAATTTCCTGATCTTTTTAACAGCATATAAAAGAATACACATACATTTTCAGGCCCTTGTCCCTCTGTCCCTTGTCTTGTGTAAAAATCAATGACATCCCTTCTCCACCTGCACAGCTTTAGAGACATACTAGATTTTTCTTCCCAGTTCCCATAGTAAATATTCTTGTGGGAGTAAGTCTTATACACCCAAAATTATTTTGTCACATATCAATGCATCCCTAAAATTAGCAAAATTACAGCTTATTGACACTGTTTGAAATTTCTGACATTCCAGAAAATAATTTCTTTTCACTATTATATTTTGTGAAAAGTTTCTCTCTTCACCATTTCACTCCCTCAAGGTTATGCAATTTATGATTTATGAATTTTCATACTTGCTCTTTCCTTGGTTTCAAATGGACTACTGCAACATCATTTCTGGTAAGAGAAATAAACGTCATAATCTTTGATTTTTTTCCCTGTACAATAACATTAACTCATTATAGACTCAATCTTTTCTAAAATATATTAATAATTATTTAATTTGTTTAAAGTGGTCAATTTAATTTTTTTTAAGCTATTTCAGTGTACTTTTTAGGTCATCACTTGTTCACTTCACTGCAACCTCTCACCCTCAGACTTCTTCCATACAAGTTATAACACTATGGGCATCTCTAAATGCTGAATTAATAATTTCACATTATAATAAGCATTCCTTGTTGAGATTCAACAGCATTTTTATATTACTGGGGACGTTTTCATAAAGAAGAAGTTGAAAATGGATGATTTTTTATTTTTAGTCTTTCTTGAAAAGAAGGCACAGCAAGGGTTACCAATTTTTAATTTAAAACATTTATCCCTTAAATCTTTTCCAAATCCCGACAGTTCTTATCATTAGTGTAACTCTGTGTACCTTCATCACTTCTGATGTACTTTAAAACACTAGCAGTAATAACTTATTATAGAAAAATCTTTATAACCAAATAATTTATTCCTGGCGTTGCTGTTACTGGTTTTTCTATAAGACCTGTGACTCACAGGTGAAAAAAATTTAAGCTTTAAATGTACTAGCAAAAGAGTATTTACCTTCAACAAGATGAAGTGGTAGATCCTGCTCTTAGGTCACAGCAGCAGCATATGCAGCACCACAGGTTTGGGGCAGAGTGGCTGGAAAGCTGCCCAGAGGAAAAGGAGCTGGTGGTGCTGGTGACAGCAGCTGAACAGGAGCCAGGGTGTGCCCAGGTGGCCAAGAAGGCCAATGGCATCCTGGCCTGGATCAGCAATGGTGTGGCCAGCAGGACCAGGGCAGGGACTGTCCCCTGTACTGGGCACTGCTGAGGCCACACCTCGAGTGCTGTGTCCAGTTCTGGGCCCTCACTGCAAGAAAGACACTGAGGGGCTGGAGTGAGTCCAGAGAAGGGCAGTGGAGCTGGGGCAGGGTCTGGAGCACCAGTCCTGTGAGGAGCAGCTGAGGGAGCTGGGGGTGTTTACCCTGGAGAAAAGGAGGCTCAGGGTGACCTGATCACTCCCTACAACTGCCTGAAAGAAGGCTGTGGCCAGGTGGGGGTCAGGCTTTTCTCCCAAATAACAAGCAATAGGACAAGAGGCAATGGCCTGAAGTTGTGTCAAAGGAGTTTTAGACTGGATATTGGGAAAAATTTCTTCATGGAAAGGGGTTGTCAAGCATTGGAGCAGGCTGCTCAGGGAAGTAGTAGAGTCACAATCAACAGAGTTGTTTAAAAGACATATAAATGTGCCACTTAAGGACATGAGTTAGAGCTGAACTTTGTAGTGTTAAATTTACAGTTTGACTTAATGATCTTAAGGTCTTTTGCAACCAAAATTATTCTATGTTTCTATCTTCTTTAATCATATTTTGAAGCATAACTCCTGCAGTTCACAGTAGTTTTGTTCCTCATAGTAACAGGAGTATATTAAGAGTCATTTCAGTTAGAACAGAAATAAACCAAGAGGAAGATTATGTTCAAATAATAGCAAGGTATTTTTTCTAGGCTCATCTGGGAACTGGTGAGGGGGATTATTTAAATTAAATATTAATTGAAAAACACTGGGACATAAAAATATAATTTTCCTATTGCATAGCCTAAGAGTTCAACTGCAGCTGCTCAGATATTTGTAAATTCTCCCTCACTGGTGATTTTGAATTGTATATAATTCATGCATCTATATACACACACAGAGAAACAAACAAACAAAAAAGCAAAAGAAAAGATAGGGATATTTTATACTTTTTTTACTTTTTAATACTTTTTTTATACTACATTTATCAAATAAATGAATTAGTGCAATTTCTATGTTAGACCAGAGTTAGAGCTAACTATGGCAACCTTGGTTAGTGGTTAGCAAAAACAAAAATCTATCAGAAGGAGGTAGAAAGCATCCCTTGTAAAACTCAGAGCAAGGGAAATCTGATCCCTATAAAGTCTTACCTAACCCTATTAAAAAATTTCTTAAACACAGAAACATGAACTTTTTATCCTTCTCAAGTTTTTTTTTCATTCTATTTCTTCAGCATTAGTTGTTATATTTTCAGATATTATTCCAGATCTATATAAAAAATAATCCATTTATAATCCAAGTATTTAAAATTTGGGGTAACAACAGTTTATTGTGACAATTAATTATGTATTTTGGTCACCTATTTAATACCAAATTCCTGGTATTTTGTTTTCGGTTTTTTTGATCCAGGCTGTGTTCGTTATCCTTTCTAATGCAAGTCTTAGTTCTTCAATATCTTTTAGGACATGAGGTAATCAATAGTTCAAATTATGAAGTCAAGATCTCAGCAAATCTCTCCAATTTGACTCTCTGATTCACATAACATTAATATTTTTAAATAGGTCTGTACAGCCACAAGAATTACTAGCCCAAGATTAATTCTGTGTTTCTAACTACCTTTAAATTTAAACTGATTTTTAGACGCTATTAATTAATTTTTAAAGTATTCTATTTTCACAGGAGTCATGAGCAATGTTAAACTCGTAGACTGGCTTGCTGGATTGCCCTGCCATGGAACCCAAGCTGGAAACACTCCTGAAGAGTCTGCTGGCCTGCCAAATTTCCAGGAGTAGTTTTGACAGTTACCATGCTCATTATGTGTTTTTGCTGTACTCTTGACACCTTTGCCAAACTATTTGGAGAACAAATTTTATGAGGAGCTTCTGAGGGAGCTGGAATTCTTTAATCTGGAGAAAAGGAGGCTCAGAGGAGATCTGATTGCTCTCTACAACTACCGGAAGGCAGGAGGGTGTAGTGACGTGTTGGTCTGTATGTTATTCCAGGTAACAAGTGATAGGACAAGAGTAAATGGCCTGAAGTTGCACCTAGGGAGGTTTAGATTGGATATTAGAAAAAAATTCCTGCTTTGAAAAGGTGGTGGAACAAGCTGACCAGGCAAGTGGGGAAATCATTGTCCCTGGAAGCATTCAAAAAACTTGTAGATGTAGTGCTTAGGGACATGGTTTAGCCTTAATGATTCTGTGATTCTATTTCACTAGAAAAAAATTACCTCGCTGCACTCTGAGTGAAAACCACCATGTAGTGTTTTTGGGAAAGCTCATTCATGAATTAGCACTCATTTCCTGGTATCATCCACAATAAGAGAGAAAAATGTTAATCAGTAATGCCCCAATTGCTTTTCTTAGATGTTCATGTAATTATATGAGCCCTCTAAGCTCTCTAAGTACTTCAGTAAACTTAAGATAATGAAATACTGGAGGAAAATAGACTTTAATAGCAAGCATCACTTCAGAGGAAGTAAAATGCCTTAGGAAAAAATCAGATACTTCCATCTAAGGAGTCTCCTGTTGTGAAGATAGGACCACAGGAGTTAATAACTCTGTATAAAATCCCTTAATGCTAACTACATAATTTAGTAAGTATTCCAACATTAATGAACTGGAACAAAATGTATTTTTATGGAATAATTGTGTCAGTCTACTGATATATCACAGGTTTCCTATAAATTCCCATGAAGTTCACAAAGAAATAATAGAAATTCACACGGAAAATGATAACCGTGCTAAAACAATAACAAGAGACTGTATCAAACACAAAAGTCCCCGGGTGCTGAACATTTACTTTGTGTCTGAGCATTAAAGTTTATTTGGCATGTCGAATCATTCTCTGCTGTGAGGCCCCCCATAGAGAACTGTATCATTAGGAAAGCTAACACCGCAAGAAGTTAACATCTGTGTTTTCATTTTCAATCTCAATATTTTGAAGTTTGAGGCTTGGGATGGGTACACTAAGCCTGACTAAAAATATTTGTCTCTATGTAATTGGTTTTTCCTCACGTATGGGATAGTGAGCTTCCCCCACCTTCTCAATATTAAACTATTTCTAAACAAATGATCAGCAATTTTATTATTTACTAATTTTATAACAAAAAGAATAAGATTTTCAGTGAAAATTTATAATTTACAATGATTGATAGAAGCCAACCTCCGCAAATAAAAGGGCTTTGGGGTGAAAAATACATCACAATGCATATAAAATATGTACCTTAGCTCCATAAGAGAACAATGTCTGCATTACAGAAAACATACCATTTTGGTCAAATTAATGGGTGTATACAAATATACTACAGAGCATAATTTCTGCCCTGCGCATGTTTTCCCTTAATTTTTAGTTCCCTCGTGCAAAAATCTTTACGGCATCAAGAAGGAATCAGAATTCACCTCAGTTTTTACCTGCATAGTGTCTGTAGCACTTTCCATGTATCATAAGAAATATTGGATTTATGTGCTGCAGGGTCACAACAGGTCACAATACATAGGCACATTTTACACAGTAACTTCTTTTTCCTCCATTTTTGCATGGGATAATAAGGTTCTCGTATGCTCTCAATCACCCAATTACCCACCAAGATGCTCAAAGCAGTACTGGGCTATCTCAAACTGTACAGTATCATCTTCTAGCCCTAGGATGCTGTCCAAATACTGCAATTCAACAAAAAAAATAATTAAATGTGTCTTAGATCCAGACAAAAAACTAAGGTTTTAAGTCAGTATTTGTACTCTTAAACAAAAATTGGTCCTGCAAGCACCTCTTCAATTCTAGTGAACTGAAGCAGGTGAAAAGGCTAGAAGGTATGTCCCATGAGGAGCAGTGCAGGATTTAGAGTTTGTCTGTTTGGAGAGAAGGAGGCTGAGGGATCACCTCAGGGCACTCTGCAGCTTTCTGAGGAGGAGAGGTGGAGAGGGAGGTGCTGATCTCCCCTTCCTGGCACCCAGTGATGGGACACAAAGGAATGGTTCAAAGCTGAGGCAGGGGAGGTTTAGACCAGACATTAGAAAGCATTTATTTACCAAGAGGGTGTTATAACCCAGGAACAGGCTTCCTAGAGAGGAGGCCACTGCCTCAGCCTGTCGATTTTTAAGAGGCATTTGGACAAAAAATGCTACGAGTACGTTGCCCATAGCAACATGCTTTTGGTCAGCCCTGAAGCGGTCAGGCAGATGGACTGGGTGATCACTGTAGGTCTCTTTCAATTGAACTATTCCTATTCTATCATATTCTAATTCAGGGAGCAGATCTACGGTCCTGCCTTTGCTATTTAAGTCCATGTACCACAAGAACTCGTGTCAAAGGTAACCTTATATTACCAGTAGGAAATTTTATTTTTTTTCAATCAACAGGATGTGTAGTTTTTTGATCAATTGCCTTCTGGAAAGAAAAATGTTTGTATGAAAAGCCTAAGGATACAAGTCCAAAGCTGGGAGTAGGATTCTGCAATGTCAGGACATGATATAAAACCCAGTACTTTTCTATTTAGATGAACAAAATACCTATGGAAAAAAAAGAAATTAATAATTTCTACTGGCACAGCTTTTCTTTCTATTTATTTCCTCAGAAAGGCCTGTTAAACATGAAGTAACTACTGATGAAGCAAAGTGGTTCTATCTCTGTTTTCTGGGATATACTAAAAATTCAGAAAAAAAATGAAGTAATTATAAAATCGATGCAAGAAACTCTAGTTTATAATGAACATATGAAAGAACTATGCTTAGTTTATGTGCAAAACAAAAGCGTGTTTCTGCAAATAAGAAACAGTAAAATACTATTTTTTTAGTTACTTCTGTTTTATCAGTATTGGCAAAACTAGACCCTTGTTTTCTAAGTAGTGTTACTCAAATATAACACACAAACCAGAAATAATCTTCATACTACTTCACAGATAGAAACTATATTCTTTTATAGGACACTGTGTCACCATCAAGTAAAATACTTATTTTAAGTGTATGTTTGCAGGTGAGAGGAAACTTTAATATCTTTCTTACACTGTGGCACCCAGAGCTGCCCCCAGCCCTCGAGGCGAGGCTGCCCCAGCTCAGAGCAGACCAGGACAATCCCCTCCCTTGCCCACCTGGCCATGCTGTCCCTGATGCCCCCTGGACACACTTGGCCCTCCTGGCTGCCAGGGCACTGCTGGCTCATGTTCAACTTGCCACTGACCAGGACCCCCAGGGCCCTTTCCATGGCACTGCTCTCCAGCCTCTCATTGCCCAGTCTGTCTGTACACCCAGGGCTGCCCCATCCCAGTGCACATCTCAGCATTTACCCTTAAACTTCACATGAATGAAAGTCATTTGGGCCTTCTTCTTTCTATGAGCTATACCTTGTATGAATTCTGTTTGCTGTACTACCACATTGCTACTCAATGTTGTGACAAGATTATCAAATGTACAATACATTCTGCTGGGTAACATAATTTAGCAATCACTAATGAATCATTAGTAGCTGTTTAAAACCACAGCCCTCCACCTGGCCTCATGTTCCTTTAGAGAGCAGTTCAATCCACACCCAATCCTAATTAAGCCTTGCAGACATGGTAAGCAACTGCTCACTTCTCCATCTAAAATTTGAGCTTTGGGCTATTTTAACCTCTCCCTCTATACTTCATAGCTACTCAAGTTATAACAAGAAATAGACACTGTAGCTATGCCTATTAGCGAGCTTTTGTACAGCTTTAGGACATTGCTAAGATCTGAGTGTGAAGAATGCTTAAAAACAAGATTTCAGATAGGTTTGACATGGATTCCACTGGCTAATGACATGATTTCAACATCTTTAAAATATAGCCCAGGAAAAAGGCAGTGTATATCTTAAGACTGGAACAATCAAAATACCATAACTAACCACTGACATTCAGTAATTTTTGTCAATCTTTACAGCTCTTTTGCGCAACTTTTAAAGTTTTCTGTATTATATCTACCTTTTCCCGCTTCCTAAGTTTTTACCAATTATCACTCCTACAATGTTGGCTTTTTATCCTGAAGTGTTTATATTTTCCGCAAGTGTGTGCATGCAAGTTAGATGCAAAAACTAAACCTCACATTTATATTTTCCTACCCCAAAGGTTTATTTCAATTCTTGCAGGCAACCCTTAAAGATGAAAAGAGAACTCAAGTGTGGAATATTTGGTGCAACTTTTATAATGTATGTTTCTTCAAAATATTATTTTCAAGGTCATTCATAAAATGGTACTGAACTTCAGCTTCTTAATAAAATCTGTTTGAGCAGGTGCAGTGACAGATTGATTTAATTTTTGTTTAGTATATCCTGCACAATTCCTGTCAAATACAGCTAAATTAACCCACTACACTTACAATTTTAATTAATTTATTCATTCATTAAATAATTAAAATGTGATCAGGTTTTCAATTAAAAATATGACTACTCTGACTAAAATATTACAAATAACAACTTGATGAAGAATTAGAAAGTTAAAGGCCATGATTATTTTTCTAACACAAGCAATGGCATAAATTAAAATAATATATCACACAGAAGGATTTCTATCTGTTTAAAAAATTTAACAATCTAGAAAGTGCAGCAATAAAAAACAAAAAAAAAATCACCAAATTATTTTTATGGACCTGCTTTTAATACTTCCACCAACTAATAGTAAAGCATGTTTTTAGTATCTCTCCCAGAAAAAGAAATCTTGTAGAATCAATCTAGTGTGTCGAGTAACCTATTAGACAGCAATAAGGCATGAAGGGGGTGCTTTGGTCAAGAATTGTTCTGATTTTTTCATTCTAGCAGGACCTTCCCCTTGGAGTTCACGAGCAGAAGGCCTGCTGGTCTGTCTGAGGGCCAGGGCAAGGCACACCTGTGTACCTGCAAGGGAGTGCAGAGGACACCCATCAACGCCCCTGCGCACAGCTCTAAGCCAAGCTGCTGCTCAGATTTCTGTCACGCTCTGAGTCATGCATTAAAAAGAAACTGCAGACAGTTGCCACAAAGCAGTGATTGGAGACTAAGGTAGAAAGATTACCTGTTTTCTTTTCCACTGAGTACAGATTTTCTTTGCCGAATGCTAGTAAAATACAAAGCAAGGTGTAAGTCCTTGGCTTCTATACAGCATGAACTGAAAAGAACTGTTGTGTGTCTTCACAGTAAATGCCTTTCCTTTTCTGGCTGCTCTGCCAAGTTAGCAGACATTTCTGCCAGTTCATTTTCTAAGTATGTTTTTCTGATCTTTGTTTCTTTTCAATTGCACACACCAATAATGAACGGTAAACACTTGAAGCAAAGCCCATTGCTCCTTATGCAGGCAGCCCAGAGCAGAGGGGGATAAAACAATGTTAATGCTTATCAGGATGCCCTCGGACTCCACTGCTGTGAACAGGTGTGTTCCCTCTGTACACAAAGATCATGCACCCTACCCTCCCCAGAAATGGTACCACCCACAAAATAACACATCTGAGCGTACATACTTACATCCTGCAGACATGAGTCTGAATTCACACTGGTTTGAAAACTTATTTTACTTTCTCCTCTTTACAGCTTGATGTTACAAAATTGCATTTAGTGCCCTTGCCTTCCTATGCTTCCTGAATTTAAGAGGAGACAACACTGAAATTTCCTTTTCTTCAATTACAGAAGCTAGAACAAAAATAGCTTTAAATTAAGAAAGCCTCTTTAAAAATAACCAAAAAACAACAACAAAACACAACACTTTTCTAAAAAATAATTCAATACTTTTACAGTACAAAAAGTGCATAGCTGTACAAGAAGATACACTCATCCAACTCAAAAACTTCAGAAGCAATATTTACAGAACTTATCCTTTGTTCTAGACTAGCTTTTATACAAGTATACTTAGGATTATCTATATAATCAAGAGTAGCCCTAAATACTCCATAAAGTATTGTGGAGAAAGGTGTACAAAGCAGTTGAAAAGTAGAGTTCCACTATATGGCATCAAATCCTGAAAAAACTAAGAGCAGTTCAAGGCAGCTGGACTCTCAGTGGAACAGAATCAAGTGAAAATAAAATTACTGTAATGAATAAATCATGTCCAAAGTAGCAGTGAAATTTTAGGTAGGCCAAATAAACCATTAATTCAGATGAAGCAAAAACTCCATAGAAAGATAAAGTAATGAAGTTAAAGGGACAAAACAATCTCTGGAATTATTTCCCTGAAATAAAAGGAGCTAAGCAAAATCTTAGATTATTCTGTTATTTCAAAGAGAATCACTACCAGCTGAAGCTGCCCAAGAGCTCTCAGCTGCTCAGAGAATGGTGCTAACAGTGCCATTGTTGAGTGTTTATTCCCCATACAGGCCATTTACTTTAAAGCTGAATCAATGATCCTTGTGGGTCCCTTCCAACTCAGAATATTCTCTAACTCCTGTCTGTTACTCTATAACACATATAAAATCAATAAATTTATGCCCTCTTTCCAAATCATATTCATGTAGGAAGAACCCTCTTCAAAATGGTCACCCATTCCCAATTCCTGATCGATGGAAAAGGCACAGAGATTTCACATTCCCCCATATTCACATCAATTCTTTAGACTTGAGGAGTTCTATTTTTTTATCCTTCCCCTGTTAAAATATATCCAAAGAAGTCAGAACTTCTGCTTCTTCAGAGAACATGCTCTGTTCCAGCAGCAGGGTCCACAATACATATTTTGCCACATCCCCATGGTTATGAAAATAGTTGAATTTAGCTTCTGTTACTCTTTTCAAATGAATTTGTGTTAGAAATTGATGCAATTTAGACTCCAATCCATCTAATACAGTTTTATTATATGAATTTTCTTTTATTTTACTTGCTACAGAAAATGGGGCAGGGGGGAAATGCAGGGGTGGATATTGTTTTAGAAGGATGTTTTTATATCCCTGTAAAACAGTGTGGTATGAGCTCACCACTTGCCCCTTAAAAAATATACACTGATGCAACACCATACTGTAGGTCAACAAGCTGTGGAAGATACTCTTCATATTCCTTATGATGCAGAGGGAAAATTAGAAATTTTTTTCCAGTTTGTAGAACTGGAAAAAAGCATCTAACCAAAGTTATCACTCCTCTCTTTACATCCAGTCCTCCTGCTGAAAATCTTCAGTTGTAATGTCTTGTCTTCATCCTAAGGCTGTGAAATGCTTTCTCTTAGAATCATAGCTATCAAATTTTCTTTAGCAACATCCATGCTAAGTAATGCAATCAAGTTTATGTTGTATTTGTGTATNTATTTGTGTATATATATATATATATATATGTGGGTATGTAACAATGCTAGTGGGAATAGCATCTGGGCATAATGATACTTCAATGTAGAATTTCGAATTTAGCACATAACAATTTCTGTTATTGAACCAGCTTCTGCACAGGAAATTCCTAGCAGAACATTCAGTTTTTACGTGACAAGTTCTGGTCCCCTGTCTCTGGTGGCCAGCCAAACTAACCTGTTCAGTTGATGAATCATAAGCCTATGATTTTAT
>VZRX01023815.1:3982-15522 GCA_013398075.1 Notiomystis cincta
AAAAAAACCCAACAACAACAACAACAACAAAAAAAAAGATTTGTAATTTATCTGGTCTGTGAGGAAAAGAAAATTATAACCTAGGACATGACTGAATGGGAAATTCTGAAGCTCTCTATCATTCAGGGCATTCAGATCCCTTTAAGGGGGAGAAAAGTTGTCCTGGGTTAATGTTATTCATAATATATATTTTTCCTGTTAGATCAGTAACATAAAATGTAGTTTAGCTAAACAATGTCTAGTCAGGATGTTAAAAATAGGTAGTATTACCTACTTAGTAATCATCATTGATAATACATTGTTATTAATAATTATTAATAAAATAATTTTTATANATTCATTTCTTCTGAGCTATGGACGGACACTTCTACAGTGAGCTGAGGAATAATAAGGGTCAGCTGCATTTATACACCATTTAAACTGTTTGGATATTTTTAGGGGAGGAGAGGGTGTTTAGAAAATTATGTTCTTTAGTACATTTTTTTAGTATCAATTCTTTTTGAAAGTTTTTATAAAATATTTTCCTATGCTAACCTGAAGGATACAGTTTCTTTTTACTAAGCTTGGCTTGTTCTGGGTGCACAAATCATATTTTGGTTACTTTGTTATATTTTTTATATTTTTGTTATATCCAGACCATGCAAACAACTGCATTTGAATATAAGGTCATATATGGCCTTATGCTTTGTTTACTTATATCAGTTGTACTTCTGATTGTAAGCAATAAATGCTTAATATATATTTAGATTATTTTCCATTTCTGTTATACTAGTTTAGCTGCAGTATTTTAGTTTGTTTCATTGGTCAGGAATAATATTCTAAAACAAAACAAATAAAAATGTTTCACAATCTTAAAGTGAATCCCTTGTTATAAATGATATTTCTAAATTACTAAATTAGAGAGACTTCCCTATTAGGCCATAGAACTACAACAAAACACATCATTCCTGACAAATCTCTCTCTCCTTTTTTTTTTTCCTGTCTCACATGAATATTTATGTGTAAATATGTATACACATACACATTACCATTGAACCTTGCCTCTCAATAATACTTGATCTGAAGTGTTTGTCTGCTTTACTACTAGAAACACTTTGCCTGTCTTCTTCACCTGTTTGTGTGCCTGAAGTGACATCTGATAGCAATACTTGTTTAAGAATTTGTATACTAACTCTTTTTTTGTGCTGTTGTCCACCATCAGACAAATCATTTGATGATGAACTAATGTCATAGCTTTACCTTGTGCTTTTATCACAGATATCACACACATATTACTGTTTTTACCCAAATTATGACGGCCTAAGGACATTGAAAATGATACGACAGCTATTATCTGTAACATAGTAGACTAAGAGATTGACCCTGCTCCAGAAAAAGATACAAAATATAAAGATGAAACTGCTCAAATCTCTGAAAAAACAAATTATCAGAGTTTTTTACCCCATCCCAGTAGTTCAGAAATGAGTTAAGATTTCTCTTTAGTTTTGGAAAAAAGTATATTTTACTCCCCAAGGGTGGAGACTTAGTTCTGTCCAAGATGCAATATTCCAAAAGAGTTGGACTGGAGCTGGGGAGAGCTCTGAAGAGATAAATAAGTGTAATGGTTACTCTTAGGTTTTTTGTTCTGGCTTTGATGTCTATGATTAAAATCATACTTGGAATTGACACAACTCACTTCTAGTAAAAGAATGTATTTACAGCACCAGAAGCCACCCTATGAATTTACATGTTTTAAATAAAAATTATCAAAGGATAGATTTTGGTGATAGTTAATTCTGCTGGGTAATACACAGGTCCTTGAAAACTTGGAGTCAGTAAAAAAAGTAAGGCAGACCATGAAGCCAAGGGAGGAACTGGGCATCCTGTGAATTTGTTATACCAGCTTCCATGTAAAAAGAAACCTGCACAGTCAGGCTAGCATTTCTCAATCTTCTTTCTTGTGTACTTGTCCATGTGTGCCTGAGCACACACACATCATGTGTGGGTTTTATCTAATGAAATATTTCTGGTGGGAGCTGTGAGGGAGCCAAGAGAAATGTAGCACCTAACTTATATGAATCACCCAAGTATTGAGCATCCAATTCCCACAGGTGCCTTTAAAAATCTAACTCTTAACTAATTGAATGTATAATTCAGTACAAATTATTTGCTTAGTTCTACTCTTAATAACGATGCTTAGCTGGAGCTGAACAGCATTTTTCATCTTCAAAGTGCTCTTCATTCGTTAACTAATTCATTAGGCTTCTGGATCTCACTGGTAAGATTTTCCTGAAAATACGCAGGTTACGTTTCCTTTTTTGCTCCAATTCTTCTCATGCCTTTCAGTTATACTCCCTCAGACTTTCCTTAACAGCCCTTCTTTCACTCTCACTCCCTCCTGGCCAAACCCATCCCCAAGGTAACACCACTGAAGTTGACTTGAGTCAAGTCACACCACGGATGTTTCTGGCCCCTGCTGATGGCAGCGTTCTTCAAACAGAGTCCTTGTAGATGTTTATCCTGCTCTCCACCCCCAGCTATCATTTGGCCAAGCTATACATATTTACTGTCTCTCTTTTCATCTTTCCTCATAAATCAGTCCCTCCAGCCTCTCAGTCATGTTGGTTGATCTTGTCTTTATTACCATCAATTTGCTCACAATTATGTAGTGCTTAATAGCTTTTCTGAATAACTTTAAGTCAAGAATGACACACGGCAGGGGAACTGCAGTGGTTGTGAAATAATTGCAAGAGCTGGTGGTGCTCTGGAGAGGGGGAAATTTTGCTGTTGCCAATTATGTTGCTTTTTTTAGGTCTGACTAAATGGCAAGAAACATAAGGAGAAAATTAATTCTTCTAAATATTTTCATTCAAAGACAAATAAAAATAATCTTTTTTCTTGGAACAGAAAATTTCATAGAAATAGAAATACACAATTTTGATTTGCTTACAAAAATCACTTAAACATATTCTATGAAATCACTCAGTAACTTTTTGTGAGTGGGAAATAGAAAATGTTAATTTAGCTTGAACTGTCTTTTATCTGAGATTTTAGTTGTACATTTATTCTGTTCTTAATGGAAACATAGATAAATACATTTATAAATTACGTTTTAAATTACACTTGTCTACATTTCTCTGTATTCTCCTTATTTCATAAAATACTTATTTGTCATCTCCTCCCACTCAGCTTTTTCCTGTTTTCTTTGCCTCCATTAATCCAATCAAAATACTTCTAAATCCTGATTTCTTGCCCTGTCTGACTCTTCTTCCAAACTGTTTTGGAAAACTATGTTTTGCTTTTCTTCCCAGCAGTTCTTTGTCTCATCTCTATATTTTTCCTCTCTGGTTTTAACCTTCCCTACCTCATCTGATCTCATCTCTTCTACTCTTGACCTCTTCATCACCTTCAGCAGTGTCCTGAGCTCAAGGGTCCCTGCTGGCTTCTCAGGACCTCAGCTGAGGCAAAATAAGTCCCACCAAACTCAGATCTCCACAGTGGGAGGACGGTGTCCTAGTACCATGAGATAACCAGATGAGACACATCCACTGACTTAGTCTCTGCTTAGGTGATTATTACCTGCTCAAAAGGTATGCTATAATTATTTATTTTTCATGTGGGCATCTGAATTTTTATATCTTACATAGAAAAGGAAGTGCAAAAAACAGTCAGGGAGACTGAGAACCTGTTTAAGGAAACCCTAGAAATAGTGAATCACCTATAACTTGATGTTTATATTATAGTATTGTTGCTTTAGATGCTATAAAGCCAAATCCAGGGAGTAAATTTCAGTTTTATATTTTTCATTATGAACACAGCTCTCTTTCTCTCTATGTATATATATGTGTGTGTGTGTGTATAGAGGGCCCAGTGTGGTATGAGGTACATTATATTGTAAAAAAAAGGTGTGAGTTTGAGAATTGATTTGTTACACAAAGAATGTCAACTGACCTTAAAAATACGTTTCTCCAAAGAAAACCAAGAGGGCTGGCAGGTCTATCATATTGATAAATATGATACATGAACCATGTTTCATGTGCATACTGAAGTATTTCCTTGAAATTGAAGCCATATGCTTAGTCTACAATCTCTCCTCATCTGTAATCTTGAATTGTCTGAAAAGTGTTTTAATTATTTGAAAAGCAGTGTGTTTGCAATGGCAACTGGTAAGTTATTACTTATGCATGAGAAAATTCAGTCATGACTCAACTTGTTTGGGTTGCTAATAACATTTGAGTTAAAAAACCCACCAGGGTCAATTTGAAAACCTAAGTAGAAACTCATATTAATGTTATTATTAATATTATTAAACAGAGAGTTGAAAGGCAAAGCAGAAAGTATTTTGCATACATGTAAAAAAGATGTTCCTCTGCAATGTTTTATATTGACAGATATGTCTATAAAGCTGGTACACGGGGGAATGGTAGTAGGAGGAACTTTAATTGAATCTGAGCTGCAGCAAACTTCTGAAGAATTTCAAGAAAAGTTATTTCAGTCAATTAAATCTGAAGCAATTGAATCGAGTGCAACAAGCAGGATGTAAATCCAGTGACACCGAAGTCCTAGAACTTCACCTAGGACCTTGAATTTACATACAGTTTTCTGAATTTTGAAGAAACACCAGCAGTATTATCAGAAGGTAGATTTCAATAGTGTGTCTGATTTTATGGGCAATGTTCTAAGCAAGACTTATTTCTACACTCCACACACTGTTGTCAGCTCAGGAAGTCTCTGTGCTGCTAAATGTACATGAAGAAGACATTAAAAAGCAATAATTTTCCTGCTTGGTATACATTTTCCTTGAGCACCAGCTATTTATCACATCCAGAAATAGGACCATGGGCCAATTTGTTACATGACATTGTCCAGAAAGCGACCTCTAAAAGTAATTTTTAATAACTAGAACAGAACAGGATGATCTTTCTTTAAAGTGCAAGAGGTCTTGCTCCAGAGGTGCAGGAAAGGAAGGCAGGAGAGAAGCATGGATGAGCCAACACCTTCTTAGCCCAAAGGACAAGGAGGAAATGCACAGGCCATGGAAGAAGGGACAGGCATCCCAGGAAGAGTATAAGGATGAGGCCAGCTGCATAAGGATGGGGTCAGGAAGGTCAAAGTGCAGCTGGAGGTTTTCCTAGAAAGGAAAGAAGAGTAAGATGTGATTCTACAGGTATGTCAGCCAGGTAAAGGAAGTCAGAGAAAGAGCACCCTCCCTGATGAGTAAATCTTACAAACTGGTAAAAATCTGTGAGAAGAAGGCTGTGGTACTCAGTAAAGTTTTGCTTTAGTCTTCAGTAACAATGCCTTCTCACACCTCTTGGGTGGATGAAGCACAAAAGAGGGACTGGAGGAGCAAAGTCCCTCCCACTGTAAGAGAAGGTCATGTTCATGACCACCTGAGCAACCTTGAATGTACATAAGATAACAGGATACAATGAGATGCATCCCAGAGTCCTGAGGGAATTTCCTCATTTGCCAAGCTAATTTTCAGTTGCCAAGCCAACTGGTTCTGATATCTGTATATCATGGCACCCACGTGACGTGCCAGGACACTGGAAAAGGGAAACACTGTACCATCTTTTAAAAAGGGTAGAGAGGAGGAGCCTGGGAACTACCAGCTCATCATTCTCACCTCTGTGCCTGGCATGGTCATGGAACAGATGCTCCTGGAAGCTGAGGTAAGGCACATGGTGAACAAGGAGGTCACCTGAGAAAACCAGCACAGCTTCACCAAGGCCTGACCAACCAAGTGGCCTTTTGTGATGGGTGACTATATCAGTAGAAGACAGAAGAGCTAAGGATGTCATCTCTCTGGGCTTCTGTAAGGCCTTTGACATGGTCCCCACCAAAATTCTTCTCTCTAAATTAGAGAGAGCTGGATTTTCATGGGTGGACTGTTCAGTGGATTAGGAACTAGTTCGACTCCAGTGGACTCCAGAGCGTAGTGGTCAGTGGCTCAATAACCAGAAGGAGATCTGTCTGTGACAGTGGTGTCCCTCTGGGATCCATACTGGCACCAATATTTTTTAATGTCTTCATCAATGACAGGGACAGTGGGATGGAGTGCATCCTCATCAAGTTTGCAGATGACACCAAGCTGAGTGGCGTGGTTGGCATGCCTGAAGGACAGGATGTGACCTGGTTTTAACCATGGTTTGGCTGTAGCAAATGGAAAAGTGGTGGCACAAACCAGTGTGTTCACTAATCAACTGTGACTGATAACCACAGAGGGCTTGGAGAGAGGAGAGACTGGCTCTGGGAGAAACATTTACTTCTTTGATTTGTTGGCCAAGCTGCAGCAGACACCAATGAAACTAGTGCCTGCAACTCAGAAATTAAAAAAGAAAGAAAGAAATGGAAAGGAGGGTAGGCCTCCAAGACTGATTACTGCTGCATAAGCATTTTGTCATAAGCAAAAAAGGAAGGCAGACCAGATAGGGGCCTCTAACAGTGACAGAGATAAAGAGGCTAAAGTTTAAAAGCACAGAAGTTTAACTGCCAGTGTTTATTTATAGCTTCACACATACAAAGGCACTGCTATTTCAGGGAAACGGCACTATTTTTTATACGTGTCAGTTTTGAATAGTCCAGACACAGTAAAAGTAAAATAAAGTGAACCGCATGTGTTAAGGAACAAATTTAAATAGCAATGGCTCTGAGAATAAAGTGTACATTAAAATAAGGGAAGAGGCTATAGCTCATTTAATTTGCAGAATAAATCTCTGACAAAGATCCCTGTCTCGTGCACAGAGATGATATTAGGAGTTGAGAAAAAGATATAAGCCACAGTCTGATATAATATGTGTGTTGGTGTGTATGTGTGTATAAATGCTGCCTCTTATCTATCCCACTATCTATCCATCAGCAATGCGTGCACATTCATAAACATTCACGTTTATTTTATTCATTAATACACAAAGACTTACCAATTAGCTGTATCAATAATTTATTTGGCAATAAATTCTTTGAGGCAAAGATTTTCCTCATTTTTATACATTGCACATATATAGCATAGAGAGATAATTGGTTCCATAATGATAAAACTGTTGTGCTTCCTTGCCACCTTATTTTTTACTGACATTATCAGAGTTGTTCAATAAATGCCAGCTCTTCACCCTCCGATACACCACTTTTACTCATTATGTGCCACATGATTTATAGAGAAAAAAATAGTGGATCATATTAAAAGTATTTTAAAGTTTAGGGCAATTTCAATGGAATATATTTCCATTGTCTCTATGTGTCTGGATATAGTTTTTGAGATGAAAAACAGACTAAGTATTTTTTCAGGATGAACACCCTTAAGTGAAGGACACAATAGTACTGCTTATGCTATACAGTACATTTTCACTCATAAGATAGAGAAAGAAAAGGTAGCCCAAACATCCATCCCTATGTTTTTTTCCTTGTTAACATTTATGAAGTGCTGAACTGTAGACTTCCCTATTGATTTTAAAAGCATGAAGAAGGACACTGCTTTATGACAGATTTTGATCCTGGGCTGTGTTCCACTGCCATGTCTTTGTCAAGGCAAATTCTAAGTACTTCAATTTTTATGCTTCTCATTCATGGAAATTGTCTTTCTCGAGATATCACAAAAGCCCCAAAAACCCCAAACTCTCATTTTTTTTGTAATCTACTGCTGTAGTTGCCCTTAGGAAGATCAAGCCCTAAACTCTGTGTCTATGTTTCTCCCTCAGAGCCAAGACACATCTCTGCTGACAAGAAATGGACCACAGCCTTGCATGTTGCCCCACAGCAGACAACTGATAGGGAAAAGAAGGCAGCTCGGCACCATGTCATAAAGGGGATGCATGCAGCACATTGTAGAGCATCAAAATTGCCTCTGAGACATTTAGTAATTAGCACAGAGGTTTTCTCAAATTAGTGTTTAACTCCCAGGACTAGCAGGATAAGTGGGCTACTGGACCTTGGCTTGGCACCATCTAGTTCTCATGCCTAGAGAAGGTGAGATCTGGGGTTTTTTTCCCTAGTAACTCTCCTTAAAAGAAGGTTGGGGAATTTAAATCTGGAGTAAAATTACAATCTGAACTCTGATTTAAACACATTATATGTTGTCTTTCTTCTAAGCCAACTGTTTATGAACAGAGAATTCCCACTGCATGTAGTAAACTGCTTCTGAACTGTCTTAGAGAAGCTTGGCCTATTTTTTCCTCTTCTCCCATAAAACAGCTATTGCTGTAAAATTTAATGCAAACCTGGGGTCTTGATATTTCTCTTCCTTTTAAATTTCTTTTATTTTCCTACTTATTACAGGTTTGTTTATAAAATTGTAAATTATCTTCTGAGAAACCAAAATCAGTCACGATTCTCTCATTTGAAAAACATTTATCTTATTTCTCCTAGAAAGAAGAAAAAAAGCTTCTTGGTAATCACTGATTTCTATGTCTTCTTTATTTTCTCTCAATTTCCTAATTATGTGTTTTTTTTTTTAATACCAGTTGTTTTCATTATTTCAAAGAACACAAATGTAAAAAAACAATTAAAAAATCTTCTCAGTTGATACTCATTGTCTTTATCCTTCTCTTTCCACTCTCTCCTCTTAATGACTTTCTGACACACACAAAAAAAGGCTAAACTCCTAAAATTTTAATGAACAGTTGGGTTTTCTTATCTAGTAATTGGTCCTTTTGATTTCAATGGTCTTGCTCATAAAATAAGATACAACTAGGTATTATCAAGGATATATTAATCACTAACAATTATCTAAATGACTAAGGATCTTGATTTTACATAAAAAAGATTAGATTGTTTTAAGATTATATGCTTATGAAGAAGCCAACAACATTGTAATAACTCCCAAATCTAATCTATTTAAATCTTTCCCTTAGTACTGAAGGGGACAATCAGTGCCTTTTTACCTTCTTAGTGAGAATAAGTGAACATTATTTGGCTATTCCCCCATTTTTCATCAGACAATATTATATGGGTAGTAATTTTGCTACATATATGAAGCACAGCTACTTTCTCCCTGGAACAGACAGAAAGAAATTAAATCACACCTATTCAGAGGCTTCAACATTTCTGGGATAATTCTGCAGTACTTCATTGTGCTTCCAACTTTCACTTTGCTTAGGGCTCATTCCAAAATCAATCTGTAGCCTTTTATGTGTTTATATAGCATTGTATTGGCACATCTAAGTATACAACAGCACCTCTTTCCCCCCATGGTGACTTCCAGCATCTTGCTGCAAAAGATATTTTTGGGATAAGATTTTTCCTGCCAGTTATTCTGGGGTGACTTTGTAAAGGTCAAAGAAATTACTCTCAGTTTGTTCTAGCCAAAACCTGACACACTCACAGGGGGGCCAAAAAAAATCCTCGTGGGTTACACTGACATTACAATGGTGATTTTGTTTATTTGTTTGTTTATTTGTTTATACATAAATATGTGTGTGTCTGTGTGTGTATTTATCTCCTCCAAATCACACTTAGACTCTCACTGCAGCCCCTGTCATAACTGAAGGGAGAAGACAGTTATCTCATGACCTGAAGGCATTAGCCAAATTATCATGGATCAGACATCCGCAAAATACAAAATGAGGTTTCATTTGACATAGACATTTACATCAAACATATACAGAATAATTATTTCCACTGGAGCATTGATGAATCAACCAATGGCAATTTAATGAGAATACTGTCTGTCCTTGTAAGTTATATTCCCCTTCAGTTGCAAAGGTGCTAGCCAAGCGCATTGTATCACTCAGTCTTGTCAGAGTAGATGTTCTGTCACTGATTAAAGAGCTGGATGTCCTCTTTAGTCACAAAAACATTTCATGGAATAACCTTGTTTCTGTCTTAATGGATTCTTGCAGTGTAATGAAAGGCTCCAAACTGGACTTGAAGAAACCCTCAGAGAGACAGAGAGTGTCACTTCTCACTTAGTCACCGCTGGCAATTGCTGCCACTCTGCCCATAGCACACCTGAGAAGAGATGTACAAGTCATTTAAAAGGCACATTCCGTCAAATGCATAATGGGCAAGAAAAGCATCAGAGGAGTTTTTGCTTGCTGCCCCCTCCCCAGCCTCCACAACTTTCAGATTTCTCAGATTTGTCACAGCCAAACGAGGGGGTCAGGAATAAGAACGAATATTTGATACCACTGTGCAAGCTGAGTGTGACATGCTGATGGCACCTTGGTAATCTCTGCCAGGCAAATGATTTCCCAGGGTTTGCAGGGAGGAAAGGCGGGGGGAGAGAAAGGAGAACTGACAGTGCAGTTTCACTCCACATCTGCTGCCAATTTTAAGGAGTCACTAATTCACAAACTATATGGTAAGCACATTTAACTGTTCTAGCATTTTTCTCATGCTTCATGAAAACAGAGATAATAACTGGTAAACCAACTGTAAAATTAAAAGAACTAGATGTTGCCAATAAAGACCATCATTTCAGGAAAATAAATTTGTTTCTTGGAAGCTGATCTCTAACGTATGCTTTAGGTGCCCACAAGAAAAGCAATTCAACTGGAGAGTAAATTGATCTTGCTCCACTGGTTTATATGAACAGAGCAAAAAATATACACCAACAGGTTATCACTTAATAACTCTTTGTTTCCCTAATATTGAATCAATAGCAGGATCACTTGGAGTCATCAAATCCTGAAGTGCAATGTAAAAAGTAATTCAAGGACACACACCCGTAGACACACAGACACACGCACATGCACACACACGCACCGCTGAAGAAATAAACATTTCCAAGGCAAAATGTTCCATCACACTTAAGACAATATTGGTCTTCCAAAGATAAGAAGCAGCAGCTTAATATCTTCTCACAGAACTCATGGTCCAAAGCATCTGCTGGTATAATTCTTATTTCTGCAGAGGGACTGGTTGTATACGCAGTTATAGCAGTGTTTTAAAACACACTGTGAGCAAGATGATCTCATCTCCATGGTATCCAGAGACAGGACATGTGGGAACGGCTCAAAGCTGCACCAGAGGAGGTTCAGACTGGATATAAGATAGCATTTTTTGCCAAGGAGGTGATCAAACACCAGGACAGGCTTCCTGGAGAGGTGGGTGATTCGCAAGCTTGCCTGTTCTTGAGAGCTGTTTGTACAACACCCTTAACAATACACTTTTACTTGATCAGGTCTGAATTCTTCAGACTTTACTGTAGGTTTCTTCCAATCAAAACAGTCATCCTTTCCTTCCCATTCCTCTCCAGTCATAGAGATAAACATGCAAAAATGCTGAAGGTTTTCTTGTTGGGCCTCAAATTATGTCCATTTTGCTGATTATCCCAATTTTTTTATTACACTGTTTTTATATCTAGAATTTGGAATGAGAAGATTTCTTGCCAAGATCTTTACCCTTAGAAGAGAAGAGAGATAAACTACTGGGGTAGTCACTGGCTAAACTGGAGTTCACAGAAACACTCTTGCCATGAAATTTTTTCAGGCTCCATCAAGGTAGAAAATGGGTTCAGGATATAAACTATTGTATATAGGTTTCCTTTATTGTAAGTAAAGAGAAATAGGAAGGTCTAGGGAAATTATCACATGATCTAATTCCAAACACTGCGTTAGAATTAG
>VZRX01023815.1:17579-29077 GCA_013398075.1 Notiomystis cincta
TCAGCAGTGGGTGAATTTCAGCAAAGTTTGGCTGCTCAAACACAGTGAACTTCAGCCAGGGCACAGGACTGAAAATCACAGACGATTGATTCATCTCTCTGGGTTCCTAGCACCACCTGGTTTGGGGATACATATCAAGGCCTCAATTTCTCTTACTATATAAGGAAGTAAAAAGGACTGCAACCCATTTTTATTAAATTAAAGCTATGCATTTTTCTTTCTTTTTTTTTCCCCTCTCAAATTTTAAATGAGGTTCATTGTTAGCCCTGATCCACACCAGTGAAAAAAGGTGTCAGGTCTAGCTTTTCATCAGAAATGGTTGTTTTAGTGTAGATTGTATTTAATATTTGAAGAACAAAATTAATACCTGATAATGACAAAAGGATAACATTTATTTTATAGCTTATGTATGCTGGGCACTGTAAAGATCAGTAAATCAATCCCTTCCGACTGCCATTACAATTAGCAGTCCTTTTAGAGGAGAAGAAACTGAGGCCAAAAGTCACTTTTCAAGAGCTCTACACAGGAGCAGATATGATCTGAGCTTTTAGTGTCCTTATCACCACCATTACTCCTGGAAAAAAAAAATCTTCATTAATTTGTCTGCTTAGAAGGTGCACTGAATGGACTTTATTTGTGAATATGCATGTGCATAAGAAGATTCTAGAGTCTCAAAAACAAGACAATGCTTCCCAATTTGAAGCAGCATCATCAGCCAGCTCAAAAGATCTGTGATAAACACATTTATCCACTAGAGGATGCCTGGGCAAGCTCTTATGGGTAGAAAACAGGTTATTACATTGAAAACTTCAGTGATGGATGCTGAAAAGCACAAGCTTGTGGTGGCAGCCCTAACTTGCCTGATTTGTCCCCGCTCTCTGATATTCACTTATAAAGCAGTGAATGGTCAGCCCTACATGCACCATCAGGAGGAGTTTAACAGGCACTTGGGAGCCATCCTGGGGCAGCTGATGCAAGGCACACAAGGAATTGGGAGCCAAGGGTCTGAAAATCTTACAGAAGTGGGATGAGACTTGTTTTAAATTAAATGGGTGCTTTACTGAAGCAAAAATGTTTGGACAAAGGCTGTTTGAACATAAACCATCTCTTTTCCATGAGTTCCCTGCTCCTCACCAGTGCTGTGCATGTGGCTGAGCTTCAGCCACAAGTGGGGCTGCAGGAGGCAGTGGGATCTGCCTTCTCAGGAGACTGAAGTATGGGGAACAGATTTTTGCAGGATTTAAGGTTACATTTTTAGAATACTGCAGAATTGATCTGTACATTTTGGCTTGGTGTGACTCCATGACTCTCTGGCTCTCTCTGAGGAATGGGAGTTCACCGCAGGTTTGGCTCATCAGGATTAAGAAATAAGGCACAGAACTCCTACGAAGTTGTCATTCTGCTGCTTTGACAAGGTCCATGCTTGAAGTCAGAACTGAGCAAAAGAGCTGAAAAACAGTTTAGAAATTCTCCCCAGCTGTTACAGCTCTCTGCATTTAGAATATTCTCGCTTAAAACAACTGCACTTTAATACATGACAGCTATTGCTAATTGACTCAGCCTTTGCACATGATGAATTTGGTCATCCTTTGCTGTGACCAAGAAGTTACAGTAAAAAAAATAAACAAGAAAACCACCCCTGAGCCTAAAATCCCAAGTTGCAATGTATACTTTAAAGAAATATGTACAATTATTTTTATTGTGTCCAGTCTGTTTATTACCAAATGTTTAACACGATGAAGTTCAACAGATATAACAGCTAATAGTACTAGGTATTGAATTTACAATTGAACACAAAGTGGATGAGTCTATTATAAAGCTTGTCCAGGGAATGCATTTATGAGGCATCCTCTAATCAACAAAGAGAGGGGGCATGTTTGTCCTTTCTCTGTTGCTTTGTGAGTAAGTGTTAGTCTGAAAGACTGGCTTGTATCCAGGAAACAGCAGATGTGGGTGGAGAGAATTTTTCCCCTTGCCTTTCAGTTGAAATAGGTCAGTACCCAAAATTTAATTATAAATAAAGATAACCGGCATTGTTTCTTTCACAATTAAAATAATTATAAATACAAGCTCAGAAGACACCCCCTCTTACATCTCAGTATATCTTTTCTGACTCTGACTCAGTGGCACATGCTTGAAATGTGATTTTTGCAAGCATTGCTAATCTTGAAAAGTTTCAGAGAGCTTTAAATATTTGATTTATTGGGTTGTTTTAATGCAGGTTAATTCAGCTTGTACCTACCCTCTCTGGATACTAGAGTACCTGTGGTGTTGGTTTACATTATGAAAAGGAAACATTTATCTTGTTGTGATATTGATATTATCCTGTTAAGTTGCAATATTCAACTATTCTTAGCATTGGAAAGGGCTGATACCAACAAAATAAAATGAATGCTTCCATTTTGTTTCAAAGCAAAGTTCATGAAAATAAAAGGCCATGGTCCCTACTTGATTAAATTTTCTTTGCTCTCTCTGGACATCCTATTATCAAATGAAAATGCAGATAATGGGCTATTTTGCTCTTTTTCTGTCTAGATTGGCAAATCATTATCTGTGTCCTCTCATCCATTCAATGCACAGAAAAATTATCTCTTAATACTATTAGAATTTCAACAACTATAAAATGCTGATATATATGCAATCTTTTTATCCATAGATCTTAGAAGCATTCATAAAGAACATTAACATTATCATTTTCTCTTGTCACATGCAAAAAGGTTATGACATTGCCTTGGCAAATGCAGAAACTGAGGCAGAAAGCACTTTCCAAGAATATCAAACAAGTTTAGATTTTCAGCTATATTTTTTGGAAAACATTGGCCAAAACCAGAGATCTAACCATGCAGTGCTCTTAACACATAATGATCACAACTGTAACAGAATATAATCTATATTTTTTAGCTAGGAATTGGAAATTATCTAGTAACTTTTATACAAAGGAATATTCTTTCCTTAAATCTCTAGAATGTTCTTCCTATGTTATTCAGTGATGTGCCATTTGATAATGTACTTTATGCAATAAGGTGAATTAGAAAATCCTAATAATAGATATGGCAATTTATTTCAGTTAATTGATAAAAGCTAGTTTTTTTCTGGCATGTTGGACAATAATTTTATTTATATTATATCAAGCTTAATTTCATAAGCATAACTAAAAACTCGAATGATTGCACATTTCACAAAAAGTAAAATCTGCCATGAACTGCAAGGTACTACCAAAACTACAATTAGACTTCCTACATTTTAAGTCCTTTGGAAGATCTACTTTTGCTTTTGTACCTATCAAATCTGCTGCCATCATAGCTATGTTGGAAAGAAAATTCTATTGATGAGCAGTCAAAAATGTCCTTTCTATACCAGCCCTGTCGATTTTCAAAGGAACTGCACCTCTTCTGCAAACGCAGAAATACTGAGAAATAAGCCAGGAATAAATCTTTAATTTCCCTCATTTGGCATGTCAAGAAAAACTTGTGAGCTGCCCATTTCTTGTATTTTGGTGGGTCAGACAACAGTTTAAGCACTCTATGTTCCAAACATGCCAGGAAAACTAAGAAGTCACCTGAAAAACATATCCAGATCTGGTCAACAGAAAATGTATGTGAAACTCCATGGTATATTAAGATCATCAAACTTTAACAGTTAAATTTTCTTATATCTTAACACTGAGTTCATAGTTCTATATAAATTTCCTCCTGAGAAATGGAGACTGTCTTAAATAATAAAATGTTGTTAATGTGAGTGGTAGTAAGGCTAAGTTACCAATGTTACAGACAATTAATAATTTAATACTGCCATAAAATTAAAAAGTAGTGTTTTGTTCTGACCTATGTTCCTGTACACTTGCATGTGGGTGGAGAAACAAGAGAAAAATCTACTTTAGTCACTTTCAATTCCACTTAAGTGCTGCTTATACTAAGTGTAACCACCACATTCAGCAATGAAATCCTCTGATCTGGTACACACATATATTAGAGAGCTCACAAGTCTCAATTCTTAAATAATTTAATGAGAAGTCATTACCAAAATTATTACAGAGCAATAGATGCGTGAGGTGTCTTTCGATCCCTCTGGCCCTATCTGAGCCTCCTCTTTTCAGTCCATCTGTGCAGGTTGACAATCTTACTGTTCCTGAGCATTGTTCTCCCCTCTGCATTTCAGCTGCCCTCTCTGCTTCAGGCAGCCACAAAAACCTGCAGCTGAAGCAGGAGAGAGCCAACACAAGGGCCCTGCCAGCACAGCAGGTTATGTGCTCACTCCTTAATCTGCTCCTGACAGAACTGCCACCAATCTGTGATGGCTGTAATCTCACAGAGCAACCAAACTTCTCTCCAGGCCTGAAGATTAATCTGCACTGGGTGAGCCCTCCCTAAATCAGACATGCTACTGAGGTGCTCAAATCTTTACCAACTGTCAGCAGCTAAAGACAATTGTGCCACCACTGATCAAAAGTATGAAGGGGACCCATTCTCAACACTTACTTCCCAAAATGGGTAAACACATTAGGTGCTGCAGGGAGAAGCACAAAGACACGGTTTCCAGGTCATGGTTAAATTCACACAGAAGCAGTTAACCCAGATTTAGCATCACAAATTGTTTCAGAGCACCAGCACATTCAGTTATCCCTCCAAAAAACAAGGTGGAACCTAAACCCACCACCTTCCTGATGGATTGTGTTTCATAGATTCACAGAGTCACTACAACTGGAAAGGACCATGCAATTTCTAGCCCCACACCATGGGCAGGGCTGTATGCCAACCCTCAGACAAGGTTGTTCCAAGGACTTTTCTTTGCCTTTGAGCTACACATTCTCACTGGCATAACTGGTTATATGAAAAGCTAAAGAAAAAGTAACCTCAGATGAGAAAACATAAAATCTGATGAGAAGTCTTCTGCAGCTAATACAGTTATACATTACTGAACCCATTTCTTGGTAAATATCTTTCACATACATTGCTACACTGTACATTCATGATGACTTCAGCTTTTTTTCCAGAAGGCATTTCCTTTGCACAATGCTTTTAGTTCTCTGTGGGAAAGGAATAATGTAAATATTAGTTATACAAGAGATTCCAGATGTTAGAGATATATTTTCCTTCTCTCAAGTGTTGGTTAATATGCAATTTCATATTGCAAAAATTTATTGTTTGCAAAAGCAAACAATAACCAATCTCACATAATCACCTTTGGTGAAGGAATGGTTTACTTTTACCAAGGTTCTATCTCAGTTTAAGTCTATTGAATATCAACTGAGAAGCTTGAACAAGCTTAGAGACATTTAGATCTCCTCCTGCAAAAGAAGATACAGATTTCTTCATTTTAGTTGCTGCTTGTGAAAGACTGACACGATTTTATTGTAAAGGCATGTAGAACTTACATACTAAGAATGAAGACTTAGGAATAAACACCAGCAAGAAAATCAACTCTCAGAGGTGAATGACAATAGCATTAAGATTTCAGGCAAGCCCTTGTGAACAACATATTCAGGAAAAAAGTAGCAATAGAATGACAGGAGACAGCTCTCAATTTCACAGAATTTTTCAAACTCTGTCACTGACGGGACAGTCATAGGGAGGACTTCTCTTGGAGATGAAAGTAAAGTACCTTGCTGTAGATCTAATTTCTAATTCCCTCTAAGACAAATGTAATAAATGCTTGTAAAAATCCATCTCTGAAGCTATGCTCACTATGGCATACATCACTATGTTTGAAAGAGGGCCAGAGCAGTGCTTGAAAGGGCAAAATAGAATCTGATTAAACTTCCTTAAATGTAGCTCTCAGGTATACCATAGGTATCAATCATATGTAAAATTAAAAAACAAACACATGGCTAACGTACTTCCTAGGTAAAGTGGAAATTCCTAATGGAATTAGGAAAAAGTAAAGGAAATTCCATGATTGATAACACAAGAAGTTAAAGAGGAAAATATATTGGTGAAGTTACCTCTGGGTATAGAGCAGTATTTACACTTTATTTCTCTTAGAGGTTTAGTAATTCTAGTTATTCATAAACTCCTTTGGAGAGTTTGGGACAACGGGTGGTTCTGGTTGCAGTTTTTTAAGTAGTATTTTTTGGTTGATGTTTTTGGCGGTGTAGTTGTTTTTTGTCTGGGACTCATTTTTTTCTTTGGTTTGTTATTGCTGGGGGGTGGCTGTTTGCAGTTTTTTACCTGTGTGCTTGTGGGTTTTGTTGGGGTTTTTTGTTGTTTGGTTGTGCTTTTTTAACATAGGCCAAGAACCAAGAAGAATGCCATGGAGAGGATCTCCGGACCTAGAGAAAAACCTTGTTATTCTCTGACTTTCCAAAGGGTTGTATATTTCAAGCATCATGGCAAATATAAATTTCAAAGCATATTTTACTGAATAAGCTTAATAATTTTCATCCTAATTTGGAGACTTAAAAGAGATGTGACCATCATCCAAACAATTCCACTACTTTGGGGACCCTTTTCATAGAAGCAACACAGAGCTGTTCAGTGCTGTAGTCTCAAAAGATAGATAGATAGATAGATAGATAGATAGATAGATAGATAGATAGATAGATAGATAGATAGATAGATAGATAGATAGATAGATAGATAGATAGATAGATAGATAGATAGATAGATAGATAGATATAAAAAATTCTGGGGACTTTGATGAAGTCCTGCATAACCTGATATTGATGGCCTTTGCTATTGTCTAGCTGACCCAACAGCAGCCTCTAGACTGTATGGCCTGCTTGGCATACAGTGAGGAGGAATGTAATTTGTAGTAGTGACATACAGTAGTATCTACACAAACAGTCACAGAATTATTTGGGTCAGAGAAAGCCTCTAAGAAAATCAAGTCCAATCATTAATCTAGACCATGGTTTAGTGTGTTTACCACTAAACCATGACCCTAATTGCCATATCCACCTGCTTTTATGAACACCTGCAGGAATAGCATTTCTCTGGGCAGCCCATTGCGATGTTCAAGCACCCTTTCACAGAAGAAATTTTTCCTAATATCCNAAGGGCAGGATGCAGCATTTCACCTTGTTGAACCTCATACACCTGGCATTGGTCCCTATCCAAACTGTCCAGTCTCCCCTGTAGAACAATAATCTTGGTGTGAGAAGTGGTTCAGTAAACTCATAGAGCTTAAAGTTCTAGATTCTTTAGAATGAAGGCTCAGTGGGCCATTTTTCACCAACAGAACTGGTACTACAGGATGAACCAAACCCTAAAAGGCATCCAATGCCAAAGCTTGTCATACACAGAAGATATTGCCTGTTGTTGTGGTTTAAGTCCAGCTGGATGAAAAGGCCTACACAGCCCCTCCCCTTCTCTGAGCTGCTCTGGTGAGAAAGAGACAAAAGGATTGGAAGAGAGATATAGAAGGTATATAAATAAAATAAAACCAACATTAAATTACTAGAACCTGTAGAAAAAGTACCAATAGAAATTAAATACAAAAATCAGCGCCAGAACAGTGAGCCCCTACTGAACCTCATGACTTGAACAGACACTGGTGAAGTTATCTGCAAATCTCTTTACAGCTTACCTCAGGACATTCCCCTGCAGCTCCTAAGCCTCATGCTCTTGAGAAGTTACCTCAGCCTACACTGTGCACAGGGTGTTTGTTCAGTTCAGGTAAAGACATTCCAGGAGGGCAGACGTGACACCGGGCAACTGGCCTCCAGTGGACTGCCAACAGTCCTGTACCAGTTAGGATATGATCCCAATAGCTTCAGCAGAAAAAAGGGAGACAGGTAAACTCCACACCCCATTCTAAGTATAACCAAGAGAATGAGAGGTTCTGTATATTCCTTTAGGATTGATTTGGTTCATTTAGTGCCTGTATTAAGAGTTGCTTCTTTCTAGGGAAGTTTTTAGGAGAACTACAACCAGAGAGGAAATAAATGGACATAGGTTCAAAGACAGTTCTATAGACAAGAAGATCTAAGTTTAAACTGTGATTATTTGCTTTGAATACTTTTATCATATTCATACCGCATTAATTTATCTATTAATTTACTACTGGACAATATAGTAATTCCACATTCCAGTGTTCATTTTCTTTAAAAATGCTAGATACGTGCAAATAAAAGCCATTTATGTTCAAACTACCATACCTTTACTCAGATCCACAGTACTTCAAACAATAAATTAAATTTTAGAGAGATATACATTAGAAAAATTTAATATCACTGAACTTTTGGCTTTCTGTGACAACAACCACTGCTACCAGCCTCTCATAGTCAGCAAATACGTACCAGGACTACAGTGTAGCAGTGTAATTGACTGCTTTTTGGTAAATTTTACCAAGAAGTCACTGCAAAATAAAAGAACACTTCTCCATTTTGTTTATTACACTGTAAACCCACCTGGGTGGAAATGAAATTACGTAAGCATATCTAGATTTCTGTTAAATCTAGACTTTTCATTATTCTACTATAGGTTGGGGCTGTGCACAAAACAGTGAAGAAAGTGTCAAAAACTTCAGATTTACCATTGTTATATCTTCTAAAAGCACATCTCTTTAACACAGGCTAAGGCTCAAATATCTATGACAGTCCAAAAAATCAAAATTACAATTGATGGTATTTAATGCAGCAATGAATAAACTGAATGGGTTACCAGAAATTCGTGTTACTTTCCAATTTCAACACTGAAGTTCTGCTCCAGTTAATAAATTCAGTAGAGATACAACTTGTATCATAACAGTTGTCATTGAAAGTCAATGGCACTTGAATTATACATCTGTTTAACTGCCTTGCTAGACTTAAATCTAACATATTATCTGGCATACTTCAAAAAAACCCAAAATTTACAGAAATGGCAATGCATTTCCTAATTCAAAAGCCTCTAGATCCTCAAATCAATACAGTTAACATATTACCTGGATCATTATGTGAGTGAGGCACAACAAAAACTTGAAGAGGTTCACTGTCCCATTCATTTTCATTGTATGTGATATCAAATCCTTGTTTCCAAACGCCACCATCTGGATTATCAAAAGGAAGAATGTCATAGACATCCAGCATCTAAAAAAGAAAAATTAAAGGAATATAAAACACAAATTCACAGAAACAGTTCTTCTATTAAAAAACAAAGCTGTTTTCACCTAAAATGGATCAGCTTGTTCATTACATAGGGAGAGATGATGTGCCAAATGAATAGAAAAACTGACAAATGACAGCAAGTTTCAAATCACGCTAGGACACCCAAGACACAGCTGCCAGGAAGAGGAGCATTTGGCAGACTCTGTTCTGAGGAAGCTGACATTGATTAGATAAACAGTAGGATTAAGACTGTTAAGTCACAAAAATTATGGCAGCTCACAATGGCATTGGGCAGGAGGGTATGAAGAGGTTTATACTGAATAACATAGTACACTAAACAAGGGAATACAGAAAATGAAGAAAATAAACTGAACAAGAAGGAATGACAGCATTAGAGAGATAGAGGCAATTGTGAAACTCACAAAAAGGAACTGAAAGAAGCTATTAAGAAAAAATGTTAATAACTGTAGGCAATTGCTATAACAAAACTTCCTGTACATTTCCTGTTGCCCAGTACACTAATTGTACAACGAAGGACACACTTCACTTGTCAATGCAAATAAAAAAGTTACAGATAAATAAAGTAACTCTGGAATTACTGTAACAAGTTCCCATGGAACTTAGGGAACACCATATAGCATCAAAGTAAGTCTACTAATATGAGATTAGAGGAATTTCTTTTTTTTCAGTAAGGTTCTGGTTTGCTTTTAAGAAAGAAAACAAGACACAAACATGACTTGACATCTGTCAAGTGATTCCGGACACTCTAGTTTAATAATTAAACTTTAATCAGTTCCAAACCCATGTTAGAATACAATTGTATACCTGAAAAACTTTCTACAAAAACCAATTCATCTACACAAAAAAAGGACTCCTACAGCAGCCATTCACTACTTCAGCACCCCAAAAGTTAAACCTTCCCAGTGGTAAGGTGCTCTCTGTCCTGCTAGAAGAACTTAAAAAGACTACAGACATCTGAAACAAATATCTGACTGAAGAAGTTAGGGCCATGTGATTGTTGACTTTGGCCTCCACCCAGCTGATGTCTCATTTTTCCTCATCAGCAGAACACACAGAGAAATATAAAATATTATGGGTGAAGCTAAAAACAGGCAAGCCCCTTACCACTTTCTATCACAGAAAAAACAGACCTGACTTAGGGAATATTAAATTAATCTGTTGCCAATTAAAATAGAGTTGAATAGTGAGAGATCAGTCCATAATGTTTCCTCTCTGTCATTCTCTCCTTCTCACATTTTTTGCCTGCTCTAGCATGGGAGCCCAAAGCCACAGCACTTCAGGATCTCCTCCAGTGTGGATCCCTCACAGATATTTTCTCCTGAAAATATCTACCTACTCTGGCGTGAGGACCTCCACAGGTTTCAGGGAAACACTTGCTCCATTGTGGTCTTCCCTACCTGCTCCAATAAACAGAATGCCTTCTCTGCTCCCTTCATCAAGGACCATGGTGTTCACAGGACTGTTTCTCCTCCTTTTTTAGCCTTATATCACACTGGCAAGCAGCATTTTACCCCTTCTTAAAACTCATTCTGCTAGAAGCACTACCAGCCTTTGCTGATGGAGGCTGTATCCTGTGGTGGGTTTGAGGCTGTGTCTGGCACCAGGCAGGACTGGCCTCTCCTCACAGACAGTGGTGTTCTTCACTGCCAACACCTGGACACCTGCACCCAGAGCACTCCACTCTCACCTCTGTGAAACACTTACTTAAGAAAAGTCAATAAAATATATATTCATCACATGATCTTCACAAACTTTACTTAAATTTACAAAAAACCCACAACGTTTCCCACACTAAAAGTGACACAAAAATCCTGAGGAAGTGGACATTTTTACAAGCATCCACATACAATGTAAATCTCCATTCCTTGGCCTTTCACCTCATAAGAATAACAACAAAAGAATCCCTACAGTTATTTCACTCTGGCAATGTTCAGTCCAAATTTTGGCCACCACCACTCCCTATATCTTAGCCCTCAAGACACAGATTTGGGTGTTTAAAGGAAGAGCAGTGGGTTGACCTTGGGTGGATTGGAATCTGACAGCCAGAAAAGGTCAATCCTTTAGCTTAAGGTCAGGCCTTTAGCTTAAGGAATAAAGGGAAGTAAGTAATGTAAGAAGGGAATACAACACAGCAGCCCTTCATCTAGCAGGGCCTCGGCTGGGCCTGCAACGTGCACTAGGCACCTACAGCCCGTGAGAGGTTCCATGTACACCAGACATCTACAGCCTGTATGAGATGATCTGGTCACATCACTGCTCCCTCAGGATTGCTTCAATCTGTGGACAGTGCTGCTTACTGGAAAACACAGGTGCAATACTTGAAGATCTGTGCATTCTCTACAGTCAGCTTGAAGGGCCCAGACAGGCTAGCCAACTTCACCATAACCCCTAATAGCATATATTCTAAATACACTATTAGGCTAATGTATATATAATATAAAGAAAAAATAAT
>VZRX01023815.1:29141-47611 GCA_013398075.1 Notiomystis cincta
TTACTTATCTTATAAATATAATAGTTTCTAAAATATGAGTTTGAAGAACTGTAATTTTTCTCTGCAATACAATGTTCTGAAGAGAATGTAACTGCATACTTTGTAAATTTGCCAGTTAACAATGAATGGCCTTAATACTGATAAACTCTTTGGACAACTGAACCATGAAAATATTATTTTACTAAAAAGTAGTACTTCATGGAATTCCACACATTCCTATGAGTTTTTCTTATGGATGGAGTCTGAACTTAACAGGCAACTTTCTGCAGACTTCAAGATACTAATTTTTATAGTCATAATTTTCATAATTTTTTCCCTTGACATCTACAACTTTACAGCTATTTCAAACTGTGCTGATATGACTATGAGCTCACGACACAGAAACTGCAATTCAGGAAACAGGTCTTGGAATCCTTATTAACAGGTGCCTGAAATAACTGCTTTGATGACCTGACCCACCATCTAGAAATGTTTGCTGCCTTGCAAAGGACTGAATCCTACATATTGTAGAAGAACTGTTGAAGCTTGTCCAACTCAATGGCTACTATCCCTTGCTGTCTCTTTCCATATGGGTATCAGTGATACTGCCAGAGGCAACACAGACTGCATGAAATTTGCCTGCAGAATTCTGTAGGTAGTCAAGGTCACAGGTGATGTCCTCTCCTATCCACCAGTGAGGGAGGTAGGAGTGTGAAAGGAGGACATTGTTAGCATAGGTCAATAACTAGCCTCAGAGTTGGTGTTTGGGGTTCTCTGACCCTGTTTTCAGAGCTGTCTCTGGTTTGGAAAGATGACAACCAGCTGATATCCAACTAAGGGCAGCAGAGGGACCTTTGCCAGAATATGGCTGACCTATTAAGGACAGCTTCTGGCTAAGAATTAAAGGGGACAGAGAGACTCAACAGCAGTCCTGTGAGAGAGTAGGGGTCAGGAATGATGTGACATGGAAGGATTTTTTAAAAATATAAGAAATCAATAAAGCAGTTGTAGATAAGCAAGGAAGGACCTACAAGGCACAATCAGACAGAAATCCCCAAAATCCTTCCCGGGTGTCTCTCTGAAGCCTTCCTGGCCTGTATCAGAGATAACGTGGCCAGCACAACCAGAGAAATGATTGTCCCTCTGTACTGGGCACTGGTGAAGCCCCTCAAATCCTGCATCCAGTTTTGGGCCCCTCACTGCAAGAAGGACAGTGCAGTGCTGGAGTGGGTCTGGAGAAGGGAACAGAGCTGGGAAAGGGTCTGGAGCACAAAGAGGAGCACCTGAGGGAGCTGGGGGTGTTCAGCCTAGAGAAAAGAGGGCTTGGGGAGGACCTTATTGCTTTCTATAGCTCCTTGACAGGAGGGTGTAGCAGGTGGGGGTCAGGCTCTGCTCCCAGGTAACAAGTGGCAGGACAGCCTCAAGCTGTTCTAATGGGCCATTTAGATTGGACATTAGGAAAAAATTCTTCAGGGCAAGAGTGGTCAAGCATTGGTTCAGGCTGCCCACAGAAAGGGAGGAATCAGCACCCCTGGAAGTGTACAGAAAACCATGTGGATATGGAGTTTAGGGACATGGTTTAGTGATGAATGCAGTGCTGCCACATTAACAATCACACTTGATTTTCTTAGGTTCAGTGTTTTAAGGATAAGAAGCCAACAGAGGACTTACAGGCAAGGACTAAAAAGCAGACCAGTATGGGTGACAGTGTAGTGGATGCCATCTGATCAGGGATAACGAGTGGAGGAGGCCCTCCACAGACATTTGCAGGGCCTGGTCCTCATGGGGAGCTTCAACGACCCTGTTATGTGCTCATGGTACAACACAGCTGGAGGTAAGTCATCCAGCAGGTTCCTAGAGCACAGCAGGGGCATATTCCTAATCCAAAGGACCAAGAAGGCAGTGAAGAGAGGTGCTCTGCAGGACCTCTTACTTGCCATCAGAGAGGGACTCATCGCGGCTGTGAAGCTTAATGGCAGCAGTGGCTGCAGCGACCACAAGACTGTAGAGTTCAGGACCCTGAGAGGAGGGAGGGGGACAAAATACAAGATCACATCTGGACTTCAGAAGCACAGGCTCTGGACACTTTGCTGGCAAGACCCCACAGCATAAGGCCCTGGGATGGAAAAGGGGCCCAAGAAAACTGGTTAACTCCTCCTTTGGTAATAAGGATCACCTCCTCCAAACTGAAGAGAAGTCTATCCCACTAAGAATTCAGGCAAAAATGTCAGGAAGCCTATGTGGATGAATAAGGAGCTCCTGGAAAAACTCAGAGACAAAAAAGAAGCCTACAGAGGGTGAAGGCAGAGACAGATAATGGGGGAGTGTGGTGGATTGACCCTAGTTGGATCTGAGGCACTCACCAATGCCCTCTGGCAGTTCTCTCTGCAAGTGGGCAGGGGAGAGAAAATATAATGAAAGGCTGACGAGTCGAGATAAGGGCAAGGAGAGATCACTCACTGATTACCATCATGGGAAAACCAGACTTGACTTAGGGAAATTAGTTGAATTTATTACTAATCAAAATCAGAGTACGAGAATGAGAAGTAAAACAAATCTTAAAAATACCTTCCCCGCAGCCTTCCCTGCTTCCAAGGATTAACTTTATTCTCAATTCTCTACCTCCCCTCAGTGGTGCAGAGAGATGAGGAAGGAGAGCTATGGTCAGCTCATCACATGCTGTTTCTCCATCCACTTCCTCCACAGGGAGGAGTCCTTCCCCTGCTGCAGAGTGGAACTCCTCTCTTGGGAAACAGTTCCCCATTAACTTCTTGAACCTAAGTCCTTCCCATGGACTGCAGTTCTTCATGAACTGCTCCAGCACAGGTCCCTTTCCACAGGGTGCAGTTCTTCAGGAACAGCCTGCTCCAGCTGGGGTTCCCCCCAGAGTCACAAGTCCTTCCAGGAAACCCACTCCAGTGTGAACTCCTCTCTCCACAGGGCCTCAGGNAAAACTCAGAGACAAAAAAGAAGCCTACAGAGGGTGAAGGCAGAGACAGATAATGGGGGAGTGTGGTGGATTGACCCTAGTTGGATCTGAGGCACTCACCAATGCCCTCTGGCAGTTCTCTCTGCAAGTGGGCAGGGGAGAGAAAATATAATGAAAGGCTGACGAGTCGAGATAAGGGCAAGGAGAGATCACTCACTGATTACCATCATGGGAAAACCAGACTTGACTTAGGGAAATTAGTTGAATTTATTACTAATCAAAATCAGAGTACGAGAATGAGAAGTAAAACAAATCTTAAAAATACCTTCCCCGCAGCCTTCCCTGCTTCCAAGGATTAACTTTATTCTCAATTCTCTACCTCCCCTCAGTGGTGCAGAGAGATGAGGAAGGAGAGCTATGGTCAGCTCATCACATGCTGTTTCTCCATCCACTTCCTCCACAGGGAGGAGTCCTTCCCCTGCTGCAGAGTGGAACTCCTCTCTTGGGAAACAGTTCCCCATTAACTTCTTGAACCTAAGTCCTTCCCATGGACTGCAGTTCTTCATGAACTGCTCCAGCACAGGTCCCTTTCCACAGGGTGCAGTTCTTCAGGAACAGCCTGCTCCAGCTGGGGTTCCCCCCAGAGTCACAAGTCCTTCCAGGAAACCCACTCCAGTGTGAACTCCTCTCTCCACAGGGCCTCAGGTACTGCCAGGAGCCTGTTCCAGCATGAGTTTCTGGCACTACAGCCTTTTCTGGGCATCCTCCTGCTCCAGCTGGGGTGCTCCACAGGCTGCAGGTGGATCTCCACATCCCTATGGATCTCCATGGGCTTCAGGGCCACAGGGGCTTCACCATGGGCTGCACCACAGGCTGCAGGGTTCTAAGCTATCAAGAAGGGCTTCTGTAAGAAGACAGGTGACAAAAGGAAGGCCAGGATCTACTGATGAATGAGGGAGGGGACCTGATGACACAGGACATGGGAAAAGCTGAGGTACTGAATGTCTTCTTTGCCTCAATCCTTACTAGCAAGATCAGCCTTCAGGAATCAAGGGGAGAGAACTAGTCTGAGGAAGATGTCCTTCTTGAAACAGGGCCAGCTCAGGGAATACTTAAACAAATTGGGCATATCTAAGTCCATGGGCCCTGGTGGGATGCACCCATGAGTCCTGGCTATTGTCACTGTAAGGTCATGCTTAAAAAGCTTTGAATGATCATGTGATTAGGAGAAGTCCCCAGAGGACTGGAGGAAAGTAATGTCACTCCTACCTTCCAGTATGGCAAGAAGGAGCACCCAGAAAACTGAAGGCAGAGAGAGAGCAGAGAAGCTGGAGGCAGTCTCTTTCCAGCAGTGCCCAGAGGCAGGATCAGAGGTGATGGGCACCCACTGAAGGTTCCTCCTGACTATCAGGAAAAATTTCTTCCCTGTGAGGGTGACCGAGCACTGGCACAGGTTGCCCAGGCAGGCTGTGCAGGTGCCATCCTTGGGGATACTGGAAAGTCACCTGGACATGATCCTGGACACCTGACTCTTGGTGGGCCTGATTGAGAAGGTGGTTGGACCAGATGACACCCAGAGGTCCCTACCAACCTCAACCATTCTGTCATTTATTGATTCAAATGTTAATTAGAAACAGTTAAAAAAAAAAAAAAAGAAAAAAGAAATCAAAACACTTCCACTGTAATCAACTAAAGCCAAATCAGGCTGAAATCTCTGAAACACTATGAAAAGAAATCTAAAAAGACAGAAGTTAAATCTTTTTTCTCTTTCATATAACACCATTCTCAGAAGGAATTGTGCAAAGGATTAATTACAAATTGCATCATCACTCGAACAAGTTACATGATTGCAAGTGAAGAATAAATTCTAAGCCCCTAGTCAGTAAAAAGCAAAAGAGGTTAAAGACAGTATTTCATGGACATATTTTAGATTCACAGCTAAGTATAAAATACGGGAAGGACTTTGTAAAAGAAAATACTTCATAAAAACAGTAGAGAGATAAAAATTCAAAAAGGATGCTGCCTGTCCTCATTGCTTTAGAAGACAGCCATGTTGCTATGAGCTTTTCATTAAAACATTGGGAAGGTTATCAGTTGCCTTTTTCCTGTATGGGTTTATTCTTTCTCTATACTGAAGGACTCAAACTGCTAAAATAATAAAAATCTCATGAAAACATCGTAACATCCTAACAGTGAATACTAAACTACTACTCAGAAGAAATAAAAGCATAAATTGTGCCTCTTCAAGCCACCTTTTCAAAGAGTGATTCATGTCTCATTTTCAAAAAGAGTAACATTACCAAGCCTAATGTTAGATGCTTCAGTAGTTGAAATGGGCAAGACAGGAGACACCTCAGTGTATTATTTAAAAGACCTTCCAGCTCAGCATGATGACTATTGAGAATTCCATCTTCTCTGAGCACACATGCCAGATACTTCTTGAACTACTAAACTGAAAAAGTATCAGGTCATATTCATATTTAATCCAGTCATCTTCATTTTTGTGGGTTTATTACCTATCTCTACTATTTATCTTTTGGGAAAAAAGTACACATTACTCTTTTACCTGCCTTTAAATATAGCATTCTCAAGTCAGCCTTATTTTCAGTTTCCAAACAACTTACAAACAGCACAAGTAGCAAGTAAACAATTTCTTGACTTAGAAATTCTCCATGAAAACAAAAAAAAACTTTCAGCTGTCCTATCTGAGAATCTTTTGGTCTCATGCTGTTACCAACTTGGCTTTTCTGTTTTATGAAATCACATGTCTTTGAGTAGCAAATCCAGCAATATTTCTCATTGAACCGTCACAAAGTTTTTTAATCCATATTTGAATACCTTCTTACAATGGTTTCTCCATTAAAATCAACTTCCATGATTTATTCAGTGAAGACTCTTTTGCCTTCATTCTATAAAGTTATTTTTTATCCAAACACTTAATCTCACCTCTATTAGCTCTTATGACTTTCTAGTCTCTCTTAAACCCACCTGAGAGATAAACATGGAAAAAGTAATGTATGAGTCTGTGGGTTTAAGTTAATGTTTACAAGTGGCAGCAATGAACACATATATTTCTTTTGAAAACTGCTCAAAGCAATTATTGAAAATGTCTCAAATAAACTAACTGAGCATGTGACTACATCAGGGTTGGTAAAGTATTAAATAGTAAAACTATATTCAAATACAGTTATTTAGATCAGCTTGTTAACGTGGTGCTAGAGGAATTCTGCTAAAGTCAAGGTCTTAGATTCCATAACTGAAATGCAGCTCAGATTCACAGGATGGGAAACTAACTGTATACAAGAAGCAATTTTAAAGTGACTTAATGATGACAGTGAATAACCTGCTGAGTAGAGGGTACTAATGCAATGACACAGAGAACATTCCCTCCCTGCACAGAGAAGAAAGGAAAGTGTGAGTAGGGGAACAGAATATTTGCTTCTTATGTCCATGCAAATGTACTTAAAAGTAAAGAAAATTATCCAAAAGCAGTTTAGCTACAACAGCCTCCCATTAGGTAGGCAGTAGGTACATTGGGTGATAGGAGGTGTAAGTTCTTATATTCTGCAAGTGTGAAGCAAAAACCAAAGAGCAGTTTTAGAAAATGTGTTTTATCTTTCATTCATAACAAGTTAACAAGCCCAAGAATTTAACACAACATATTTTATCTCAAAATTAATTTACTAGAACTTATTTTTAATGCACATGAAAAAGCACATCATCTAATATGGTAACAGATTGTACAATGAATAACCTGTTAATAATCCACTAACTTGAAAGCCTGTAACCACAGGTCCAGATGTCTCACTTCCCTGCACAGAAGTCTTAATGCATATCAGGCATACAAAGAGATGTTCAGATATTGCTTTTAAAACATCTACTTTCTCTATAAAAGGCATTAAGGTAGTGCCTATCCCTAAAGAGTTTAAAGGTATTAAGCATGATACATCAGAGGGTACAATTGTTCTAATATGTTTATTTATTCATCTGAAGTCCACTGCCTTTCTCCTGCAATGGAAATACTTTAAATTCTAAAATGAGAAAGCTGGACTTCAAAATTTAATCTTTGCTTTAGAGTACTATGAATATTTATAGTACTCCCACAAGACTCACAAAAACAGTACAGATCACAAACTTCACAGAGTATTCTCAGTGCTCCTGAATCACTCCATTAAAACTGAATATATAAGAGTCCATGAACTCACAAGCATCACCAGAAAGCAAAATAAATTCAACTTGAAGTGTTTGACTTTAAAAACTTCAACCTCCCCAGTTCATGCCAACCAGTCAACATGGTATATGTCCCTCCTTTCTGATCAAAGTGCCTACACAAACTGGAGACACACAGGAATGCTGAAACACAGAAATGACATTCAAAAGGGAGCACAGGACCCAAGATTTTTTGAAGTTACTAATTCTTGAACATTCTTTACCTCCCCATCAAACTTCATCAACACATATGCCCCTAAAAGTAAAATCTGTTTAAACCAAGACTATCCACTATTTCCAGTTTATTTGTCATCCATTTTAGAACAGTTGGGCAAACTCAAAGAGACTCTCAAATAAATTATTTCCAAAGAACTGATGGGACAATAATCACCATGTTTTCTTTGGATCTTTTAAAAACTTCTAAGCTTTCTCAAATGTTGGCTCTTCATAATCGTTATTCAATTCCCAGAGTACTTTTAAAAAAGGTATAAAGGAGCAGTTTCATAACATCTGTTAAACACAGCAGTCACTTCAACAATTCTATTATGTCTCAGTACCAAGCTTTTAGCAGCAACTTGACATTTCCAGATTTAAACACATGGTGACAGCTAGAACTCCAGCAGAATCAGAGAGAAAGGAATACTGCTTACCTGTACACCTGGACTGTGACTTCCACTTTTTGAAGCAAACAAACAATCCTCAGAATCAACTGGAAGCAAAACTGAAGCAGAAGGAAACAGCTCAGAAACAGATCCTTGGCTGAAGTTTATAGCCTCTGGATTTTTTTGACCATCCTTTACTGATTCACTCAGATTGATCACAGAATCGCGTATGTTTGAAATAATCTCATTATTTTCTGCCAACAGGCGTTCTAAATGATCTATTTTTTCTTGCAATATCGAAAGCTGGCCCTGGGGGAGAGGAAAAGATAAAGTTTAATTATTTCTCAGAAAAATTCTTGGTAGATCAAAAAAAAAGCCCCAACAGCAACACCAATTTCACAACAGTGTGTGATCACACGGAAAATTCAAATATATCTTTATTTTATATTTTGCATAAAGGCAGACTAATAAAGAATTGACCAAACAGACAGAACTTCCTCTTTTAAGTACAAGAGAAAATAGCAACAAATACATTTTTCCTCTATGAACTTGAATTCGCAGCACAAGATTTAATCAGTGATACAAAGATACTCTTTAAAGTCTCACAATATCAAGTAGCAATTATATTTAGTTCAACTATTTTTCACATCTTTCATAGCTTTCCAAAAATCTGATCTTTTCATTTATCAGAACATCAAACATAAAGTGATTTTTTACAAGTCAGTCATATCATGATGAAATTAAGACTTCTCCCATACATGTAAAATATTTCAATAAATATAAATTTTCTGATTTTCAGTGAAAGTTGGAGAGAAATTAACAAAAACACTTCATGGGGGTAAAAGATCCCTTAACAGCCTGATCACAGGACTAATCTGTATAATTGGACCATTACAACCACCAAGAAAATCCTGTAAAAGAGAGATCAAGCTAATTTTCAGTCAGAAGATCATCTCCAACTGCCAAACAACAGGATTTTGTAGAGTTTCTAGAGACCTCCACAAGAGGAAGGCTGCAGAACAACATCAATGTGTATTGAAAGAAGTCAACACATCTCCCAGGGCAACTTGGAAGGAAGAGACAGATGCCACAACGCAATTTAATAGCATCTAATCACTGTATTGTTGGAATGCAGGAAGGAGCACAGCCAAACAAGACACCTCAAAATGCTACTGCCCCCTCACGTACTAGCCACTCCTCCCAAATTATTTGAGGTATGCTTTTTATGAGGCATGAATGTGTGGGCTTCTAGAGAATCACAAAAGACCAGGCTATTTAACATGATCTTAGTGATATTTCATCATAACAGCAATTTCTTTATTTCCTCAGAATGACTTTAATGTAACAAGAAGTGACAAGAGAACAAAAAAATTCAGTCACTTTCTATTATTAAAAGTTGAGTTCAGACCTCAAAATAAACAATGTATGATTAGGTATTTTTGCAAGCAGCTGTCATAACAGCAAAACCTGCTGCAGTTTCAGGCATGTACATTTTACCATTACATTCAACACAAATACCATTGATTCAGTAGACAGCTACTCAGTGATTTATGATTTTAATGACTTTTTCCCAGCACCACTGCCTTATTTTCTTAGAACTACAGTATAATATTAGAAACAACATCTGTACACGACGCTTTTTTCCCTTTAGACAGTAATACACTTGAAATATTTGCATTTTTCTTTTCAGCAACTGTAGTTTGCAAAGGGTTAGGTCTCCTTTCTAAATTGATGTGTACATTCTTTCAAATTCTCTTGACTTTGAGAAGCCTGCATGAATTAAAAAACAAAACAAAACAAAACAAAACCCTTACCAAAGTTACAAACCAGTTTTTTGGATTCTAAACTTTCATTACTGTAATTCTACCTTTATGGAAATTCTTGGTAATTTTCAGACAATGTGTTTTAGTATTTCTTTAAACCTATTGGTTTGTCTCCTCATTTTATGGGCTGTGTGAAGTGCTGATCCACTGCTTGTTGTTTGTTTCTGTTTCGTAGATTGATACATCCTGAAAACAGTAACAGATTTTAAAATGCAACACAGGCAGACAGCTATTGCTTCCCAAAAAGACAAAAATATATTTTAACAATAGAACCAGATTAAGCTAATTGAGATGTAGGACCAACATCCTAGAATCCCAACAGTTTAAAGACAAATGCTAGAAACTTATAAAACTGATGAACTGAAAACCAAAAGAAATCAATATGCAGATGATGGAATACTGGAAAAGAAAAAAAAATAAACAGACTGTAGTCCCATGCCCCCTGGTGGCACAAAAGAAACAATCAGACTAAAATCTTTCAAATGCTACGTTAAACATACTATGCGCATATTTCTATGTAAAATCAGTGTTTTCCCTTGCAATATTTGTGATGTTTTGAAAGTAAAAAGGTCTCTCTACACAAAGCCTAGTAGCTTATATGCCACTCCATCTAAAAATAACATATATAAAATAATACTTGATAGGAGCTTTACAGGCTGCCCAACCAAGGCTCTGATCTTTAGATTCCTAGGAAGTTACACTACAGCTGCTATCCATACAAATCATTCTGGGCTTCACTTCATATGACTACAGCTGAGACTAATCAAGTGTGCAAGCAGCTAAAGCACTGTTCACACCTATCCCACCACTACCAACACTGTCTCTACAACTATAAAATCAGACAACTGTTTAAAATTTATATTCTCATTCATGTATGTTGTAGAAGTATTTTACCTCTTTTTGCACAAAAAGAGTTTTACATTGCTTAGTAATAGTCTGCCAACCACCTGGTCACAGAATACACGACCAGCCCAGTTTATATCATCTAGCCAATTATACACTCTCCAGGGGTGTAACAGACACAGTGCAAAACAAAACAAAACCCTCATAAAATAAGTGTTTGAGTGATCCTTCCACTGGCACATACCACCAGTCTCTAGAAGGCAGATACAAACTTCCTACAAATTTGGAGGTCATGTCAAATTTCATACCTTTCATTTAACTTATTATACTTTAAACCTTGAAAAAGATATAAAAAGTTCTACCAGTTTGCTGTTTATTATGTGACAAAATATTTTTCTTTGTAAACCAAGTTCCCTGTCTACGAATAGAAATTTGTTACCAGACAACCTTCAAACATCAACAACTTCATGTGTTGCTACATACATCCAGCAATAATTTGTAAGCTGCAAGGTTCCAGCCTACCCAGGACACTGATTTTCAGTAGTCTGTTTAAGTAGGTTACTTTAACTTCGGCGGTAGACTTTCTGTTATTTGGAGAAAGAAATCCTTACAAAGACCTCCCACTGTGCAACCTAACAGAGGACATTAATACAGAAAATCCTGCTTTCTTTTTTGGAGACTGTGAGATACATCATGCCTCTCTTCTAAAGCATTTAAACATGTCATGTTTAAACTTGAATGCAAAACATGAAATAAAAAGCTACAGTTAAGAACACGCAACCAAGATCTATGCAATATCCAGATTAAAACTGCAGGAAATCAAATTTTTGAAATCATCAAAATGTTTCTTTTTTTGTTGTAAAATGTCAGATCCATGAGAATTAACTTTAAGAAGCAGCAGTTTCTCAGACTAGAAATGGATCCCAGTCTTCATTCAGTATGAAAATAATTCATATGAGGAATCCATTCTCAAGGTAAAAATTTCACATGGATCTAAATTATGCAAAAGCTAGGTCTATTTTCACTGCACATTCACCTTTTCTTCTTATTCATGTTAAAGAGATATTGCCAGTTCACTAGTAAAACTATTTTAAAATATGAGCTGGATATGGAAAACACAAACTCTTCAAAACAATGAATTTAACACATGAAAATAAATTCAGTTTCAACATTTTTTAAGGAAGGCAACTGACTTTAAGTGTCAAGGCCAAACAATACCAAACTGAAGTTACTCTAAAGCTGTTTTATCTTATTACTTGCTAATAAGTAAGACCTTGTCTTACCAGAAAAACAGATTAGAAGCATGTTACAGGGGACACTAAATAGGTCTAATTAAAAGATAAAACACAGAGATCCTCTCCATTCCTAAAGCCATACTCAACAGTATTTGTTTTAAAGTTTTCTATTTTTCCACATATTAGAGGATGAGCAGGGAGATATTTTTTAACTTTTTTTAATCTGAGCAGAGATGTAGCAACTTTACTTTAACCAATTCTGTTTGAAATGTTGTGTATGCATGGCTTTGTAGATAATGAATAGCACAACTTTACTAGGTGCACTTTACTAGTCATAAATGTTAGCAAAACTACCCCTGACTTCACAGCATCAAGTCTTCTCAGAAAAGAAGCAACCTTGATCCAAGACTTTGAGGAATGCCTAACTGCACAGAAAATTGAGATACACTATCTAAGTATATCCTAGCACAAATGAACAATATTAAAGGATGCTCTGTTAATCTGCATACTTGTTTGAATGTAAGGAAACTAAAAGTATTGTGAATCACTTGGCCTACACAACCAGTTTAAAAGTTTGTAACAACTTTGGTTTAAGTTTCTTTCTTTCATTTCTATCTATATATATTGATGAGTGTGTAAATAATGATTTGATTAAAAAGCAAGAAAGCCAATCCTCCTGTTACTTCACAGCAAACGAAACACTTCCACAAGTGCCAATAAATACACTGAAAGAAGCTACAGCTGCACTGGTAGGAGAATGGCATCACATGAACAGCACACCCGTCCACCACCCCATGGTGACACAGGGTTGGACTTGACCAACAAAGTTTTCTCATGTGAAGGCAACAAAGATCTGCACACCTTTCTCCCATTTGGAAAAAGAAGTGTCCACACCTGTTAGCTGCCCTGAGAAATCTGACACTATCACCACATGAATCAGCTACATAAGCAGCTCCTTATGCTTCAGTCACTCTGAACCCTTCAGCAGTTTTCATGCCCCAAATACTCCAGAGCAGTCTGCTTTCCCACTGCCCTCTGCTTGTCCTTCTCTGTTTGCTTCCAACACCAGCCTGATGTGTAGCAAGGACTCTCCAGGAAGGAGCACGGTGACATCCAACACAAGGAGGGAAGCCAAACAACACAATGAGAGACCAATGTGTTTTATTCTGACAAAGTAAGGAGTGCTCAGTTTCTCCTACCTAAACACTGTACATTGTAGAACAGGTGCTGGCTGGAACCTTCATTTCCTGAGTAAACACACGCTCCTTCTCTAAATGCAGCAGCTGTAACAGACCACTGGTGATTGGGGAAAAAGACAGGAAGTATGACAGGGCCACAGATGAGATCTCATAGAAACAGGCAGGCAGAGGAGAAATCCAGATTAGAGACTTCTGATGTTACGTCAGCTGGAATTTGGTTACTTGTATCCAGACTCTGCCAGCAACCACTGAGTGCTCTGTTCGAAACAAGCCAGAGCCCATTCCCTCTCTCACCCACATGAACAAGCAGCAGACCACAAAGGAGCTATCAGCACCCTGCATTAGAGGCTCTGGTGTACCAAAGAACTGTGGAGCACCACAATGGATGGAGCTCTCCAAAGGATGTGGAATTCGAGGTTATTGCCTGTACACATTCACTACAGCAAGCAGTGAGGAAGCTGGACTCAAAGTCTCATTTTCTGGCTGCACTGAACAGCAGTCATCATAACAATTTTCTGCACCAGTCTTGCCAGTGATTATATTCAGGTACATCTCTAGAAATCATATGCTATCTTTGCCCAAATCTTGACATAAACTCTGATGAGATGCCCGTTTATCAAGATGGTAAGACCAGGAAGCATTCTTTGCTCACTATCAGAGACTGTACAGCAAACAGAACATACTAAATATACAATTAAATGGTCACCTCCTGTACAGAAAAAACAAGCAGGTAGAAGTTCAAAATGCAACCCGGTGTACCATCAAAGCTTAATATGTGAGCACACTGTTCCAGCATGTATTCTCCTTGCAAGGCAGGATACAGAACAAAAACAATCATACTATGTATCGGTTAAAGGACAAATCAAGGTTTGAAGGCTTTACTGATCTGTGCAGAGGGCTTATGGGTATTCATGACAATGAAAAGAACATAAATAACCTTGTTGGTAATCTCCTACCTTTTAAGTACTATTCTAGAAAAGCTCACTTCACAGAGACACTGGAATTCTTCTGAATTAAATAACTACAAAAGTTTGTTCTCTTAAGAGAATTAGAAAGTTCTGATTCAAAGATGCAACAGCCTGACAAATAGATTTTAAGAAGTTGATGGACTTCCACATTTTGCTTTATCACCAGAGGCAGCAATAACAAGAATGTTTAATGTACTATTACACTAGACTTATGTTTCATGCCATTTACAGAGACAAATATAAGACATGCTGTTAGGGATTAGTTTTGACACCATCATCAGTGACCTGAAGGCAAGAAGAAAGAAATCTAGAAATACTCAGTTTGAAGTCAATTAAACTGAAAAATATCCACTACAACTGTTACTGATAAATTTTGTGTTCATCTCCTTGTTGATTCTCCTCCCTACCCTTTGCTGAATCTTCAGTTGTCTAGCAGTACATAAGTGAAGCACAGTTTATCTGCCATTAAGAGTAGGAATTTTAATTTTTTTTCATTCAAACAAGTCAAAACTTAAAATAATGTGTAAGACAAAAAAAAAAGCTCAAGTAAGAACTAGAAAACCTCTGTTTGTTTAGTTTATACAGTTAAGTTAGGCAATGACTCTAGGTCACAGAAGGATGTGCTCAATTATAGTTAGAGGTACTGTTTTGTAGAGCATGTATTCTGCAAAATACATTTTGCTTAACATTTCGCACCAGATTTAAAGACTGTAATTGAAGGAGGCTAATAGCTTCTGCTTGACTGCCCCTTAGCCAGAACTTTACACAAAATGTGCAAGCATCAAAAACAAATACGCTCTGTGAACATTAGGAAAACAAAGAATTGTTACTGACCTGTAATTATGTTCACAAAGGCAGCTGCTTCTCCTTTGCAAAGTACTAGAAACTCAGCAGAAGAAATCCTATATTTTCATTATTTGCACTCAAGACCATTTCCATGACATTTGAAGGCTTTCAATTGTGAACTCATTAAGTGTTGTTAATAGGAATTTCTTTGCTTGTTTTTAAATAAGTCAACATGTGTCAAATCCAGAAAAAATATTCCTTCTGTGGATCTCTTCACTCAACATTCAATCTCCTCTGATGTAAAACTCATAAGAATGCTAGTAAAAGTCATTGTGCCCACAGTTTTTCAGCACCCAGAGGTCAAAAAATGAGTACTTCAAAATGATGCACAAACTTAATTACCACTATTCACATTTCCTAAATATCTGACCGTGCTGCCTCCAATACTTCTACAAACAGAAGTTCTGTTACTTGTTACATAACAAAGGTCAGAAAGTTCCCAAATGAGCTCATGAAAACACACCAGTGACTAAGAATATCCAGCATAAAGCATATATTTATACTCCATGTGAGCCATTGATTTCAGCTACTTCACTATGGCAAGGAACATAGCAAGGCTTCAACTGTAAAAGGTGTGGATGGGGTATCCATGGGGCATGGTACCTACCAAGCACAAGCCCAGGGGAGACTCAGGGCTGAAAGAAGGTAGAGCTCCCTTACAGCAGGGCAAGAGCTACCTCAGCAGAACCCTGGAGTAAAGTTCACAGAGTGCCTTTGTTCAACACAGACCAGAGAACTCTGGTGTTCCTGCCATATATTTGGTCCTATTTTCCTGCTACTGCTGCTCCTCCCTATTGTGATTCCTATTTTGGCCAAGTGGGACTACTGTCAAATTACTGGCTAACTCAGATGAAATAATGCTCCATATAGGAACAACTACCACTTGCAATATTTATGCTGGAGTATCTGATGCCTTGTGTAAGTGCCTTGAAAGCATGAATCCAACAAGAAGCTTTAGCAGGAACAACTGCCAGGAGCTTAATGATTTGCTGGAAGGGCATAGGAACAAAAAAAAAAAACAACCAAAAAACCAAGCGAGCTACTTATAGAGGAATCGTACTTGATCACCTTCTTTGATGCAGTGCAATCAGTGAGTTCATAAAATTAGTTAACACACATGAGATGAGGGCATGCTTCAAATAATGGTGGTCAAAGAGGGAGGTGGGGAAGAAAACACAGAGGGGCCAAAGAGATCTTATTAAGTAACAGTTGTTTAGGAAAAAGAAAATGGTAAGCATTGTAGTGGCTGTATGTTTCTGCTTTGCCTTTTATTAAAGTTTAAAGAAAAGAATAAAGACAAAATGAAGTATCTCTTGGTGCTGGTCCATTTTCCTACCAGAATCATAGCAAAACTTTGACTTTCAAAAATGTATTTCCAGAAACAACCTTTCACACAGTACAGAGATTTTGTCCCATAAAAGCTAAACCAAGCCATGTGAAAAAGTGGTTAGAGGAAAAAGCTGAAGTTCAAAGCATTACCTGTCACGTTGTGACAGAGGATGATTGAATGTCATGCTGTTTCCCCTTGCTTAGCCATAAAATTCACTAAAAGTTAACTTTCATTGTAAGACTACATAAAGAACATATATTTCTGATGCAAGACGCTATTACAAACAAACCACCCACATTTTTTTTTCAATTGGACTTCTAGTATGTGCCATGCATGCTTAGGTGAGACTCTAGAATCAAAACAGATACTCCACAACCTTCTGCGAATGAACAGCTTTTATGAATCTGTTATAAGTCAAGGTAAAGTTAGTTGAGAAAAAAAAAACATTAGGCTATTTTTATTCTTCTGTATGAGTCCAAAATCCAGGATAGATTCATATGGGTTTATCAGTATTTGGTATTCATCTGTATACAATAACACAAGCCCTTTGAGAAAAGCTGCTTATGGATGTCTTCTCAGACTTGATTTGAATGCAGCTTTCACTTAGTAGTTATCAATTTAGCCCACACGTCACCCGTCCATATCATTTGCTGCACAGGCAATGTCATCAGACTAAACACCACTCTGAACCTTCCTCAACTCTGCAGTCACACAAGATTTCTGAGAGAATATTGTATTATTGCTAACAAAAACAATACTCTCAACCCTTTTTCCACTACATTCCACTAGAAGAATCTTACACAATGATCTGTACTGACAACTGGTACAATAATAACCTAAAAGTGCACCTAAGGCTCTCTGTGCACCTTGAGCTCGTCTCTGCACAATGCTGCAACATGGTTGCTAGCCTGAGACAGGACACTAGGGCTCATCATATTCTGATGTGTGTCCTGAGACAGGAGCATCCCATGGCCAGGAACAGGCTCAGATAGACCTGTCATATGGCCATCACCAGAACAATATAAACCTGACAAACAGGCAGGATCCACTAAGACACTTGTAGGAATTAGAAGTGAGGTCAATAAGTCTTGACCCCTGTGTATTATAGGTACCTATTTTTCCCCAAATAAACAGTGCCATTCTATGGCAACATAAAGACCTTCTATTATGATTTAAATGCACCACCAATGATGAAAAGGCTATAAATCACTTTAGCTAAAGTTCCATTATGGTTGCCTTGATGCCACTCCAGCAAGAGTAGGTGTGGCAAACACTCACAGTGAAACTGACAACTGATGCCAGCTTTTGCAACACAAACACCAAAAAAGACACAAAGTCACTGCTGTGTCCCAAGCCTGACCTTGGGTTCTGTTTAGTAGCACAATGAAAAGCATTTAAATATTCGGTTAAAGAGCACATAAAGACATCTGCCTATGGATATTTATCCATCTTGCCCAAAAATTACTTCTGCAAGCCACTTCTGTTGGTGTCCTGAGCTCTCAAACTAGTAAGCAAGTTCTGTAAGGACAACTCTTGATCACACTGACCTACACTGAGAAGACTAAAAGAAGACTGAGTCTGATGCAAGCTGTCTTGAGACCACACAAAGAGAAGGCACCTTGCTTTGGAAAAAATGTGGAAATCAAAATGGAGCAGCAGTTCTAATAACTTATTTTACTACTGGCACTAGGCACCATGACACTTTAGGTGAATATAGCTCAACAGGCACTACAAGCTGAAAAATCCCATCTTTTGTTCTGGTAGAATCCAAACAGAGTATCTAGATAGCAAATGCTTATAAGCCTAACAGGGGACTGCTTCCAGAAGTACCCACTGCTCTAATTGTAAACGACATAGGTCAGAAAGAACAAACTAATCAATGTGCAACTTCCAGGACAGGAAAGGTGACGTGTGTGGTTACCAGAACTGCACAGAGGAAGAGCAAAGCATGTTGCCAAAACAGAGAGGTATGAAGTCAATCAAACTAATAACATCTGAAGAAAAAAAAAAGTCTTAATTCCTTTTTCTAAGCTGAAAAGATATGACCTTTGTCATCAGAAAAGAGAATGCATTCTTAAATCAGCAGTCTGCGAGTTTTTTACAAACAAAAACAGCCTGAAGGTTTTACATCTGTGACTAGTTTCACTTACAGTACTTTGAGCTCTGGCAACACTGCACTGACACAAACAACTTTTTGTCAGCTGAGGTAGTAGCATTAAAGTGTTCCTTTCATATATTTCTGGAGGCTTCTGTTCCACTCTTCATTTTGTGCATTTATTTTAAACTGATGTTATAAAACTCTGAAAACATTTGCTAGGTGTCAGAGGTTTCACAGTTTTAACAAAGTGAAACATTTCTATCATAGGCATAGGAAAAGGAAATGACAAAATCATATGAATTTCATCTGTAACTTCCTCAAAAAATAAAGCAGTAAGAAAGGAAAAGCAGTAAGAAAAGAAAACTGTTTCACCCAAAGGAAGAACCACTGAGAGGCAGAAGTTTATCCA
>VZRX01023815.1:54397-67408 GCA_013398075.1 Notiomystis cincta
GGCTGAGCGAGCTGGGGCTGTTCTGCCTGGAGAAGAAAAGGCTCCAGGGTGATCTTATATCACCCTCCAGGACCTGAAATGGGGCTACAAGAGAGCTGGAGAGGGACTTTTCACAAGGTAGTGATAGGACAAGGGGGAGTGGCTTTAGACTGAAAGAGTGCACCGCATAGATATCAGGTGGCTAAGAGAGCAGGTGTCATATCCACAGGCCTTTTGAGCACTTCCAGGCAGGCAATTCCACCACTTCCCTGGACAGCCCGTTCCAATGCCTGACTGCCCTTTCAGGGAAGAAATTACCCTTTATATCCAATCTAAACTTCCTCTGGCACAATCAAGGCTGCTTTTTCTTGTCCTGTCACTTGCCAGGGAGAAGAGACTGGCCGCCATCTGGACACAACATCCTTTTAGGGAGTTATAAAGAATGATAAGGTCCCCCCTGAGCCTCCAGGCTGAACAGCCTCAGCTGCCTCAGCTGCTCCTCGTCAGACTTGTGCTCCAGACGCTTCATCAGTTCCATTGCAGTAGTGCTGGATCCTTCCTGGCCTAGTTTGCTTTTTTCACCAATGCTAGGTATATGTATTCTTAGGAATCAGATTAGATACAAATGGATGTAGGGAGGGACAATTCTTAGTTTCATTTTCTTAAGAAATTTAGTTTGTCTGAGCATACAGTTCTTTTTTGTTTTCTGCTTCAGTAGCTTTCCAAGTTCTAGATGCAATAACCTCCATTTGACAAAGATGTAATATTAAAAGCACTTAATTTTGATGTTTCCTCAATGTCAGATCAATCACTTTTATTTAAATACAAATGAAAAATCAACCAGGAAATGGTTTAGCAGTGCCTCATTGCCTACTATTAGTATCACGCTGCAGTACTTGCCAGTCTTTGCATTTATTGAAGGTGTAAGGCTCCAGACTGCAAAAATCAATCCACTTTCCAAGCAGCCAGGTCATTCTTCTCTAAAATCTTAGGAGCTAATGAAGGAAAATAAGACATTGCTTTCACCTACGTTGAATTTATTTGCTCGGTTTTTGTATATAACTTAATGTTAAATGCTCATGGCTTAAAAATTAGACTGCATTGACCTAGTGTAGATTTTGAAACAGTCTGATGTATATTGATCTTGAAACACTATATAATGGAGTGGAGCATCAGGCAATTAGCAAAGCCTCTTACATTTTCAGAACTGAACTGCTGCAGAGATTTGATTTTTATAAGGTACTTGTACANAATTTCTCTTTCAGACCCATGGAAGACCTTTTGTTTTTCTACAAACAGTGCTGACCATATTTACCAGTCCATTCAGAACTCTATGATACCCCTCATCCAGTGCTGACATCTTTTCCAAGCTTTTTCATGAGCCATAAGTCTTAACCTGTGTACAGGATGTTTTCCTTGAGCACTGGATTAATTTTTCCTAATGGATGGCCAGTTTGCCCACCAGCTGTAGAAAAGCCCTTTTCTGCTGGAGAACTTTGAACTGAACAGTGCTGCCTAAATCCTATGGGGTCAAAACACCAGGATTCCAAGGGGCTCCACAACATGTCTTAATTTACATAGCATGACGAAAATAAAAAAGATTACAAAAATAAAAAACCTTCAAAGATCTTAGAAATAAGATATGACAAGCCACTTGTTAAGTCTGGCTGAATGTGTGTTATGAAAGCTTCCTGAAGTTATTATAGACTAATAGTATGACATTCTATAACAAAGAATGCTCAAATCAAAATGTTAAATGCCAAACAGCAAAAAAATTTTATTGGACAAGGCTGTTCATTCATGATGAATCTCTTCATTATGCTAAGTATCAATGTATTTTTACAAAGTGAAAGAATGCTTTCTTTCTTTGATGAATACTACTGGATATGTGGTTTCTATTTGTACACTCAGTCATGTCTTTAACTGTTTGGCCATTCCCTTAAAAAAAAGAGAATAAATACACAAGAAAAAAATGAACAATGTATCTGCTATACATTATTCTCAAAATAAAAGCTGATTCAGCACAAAGACAGATGAAGCACAGACAGAGAAGCTACTGTAAGCAGTGTAGCACTGGCTCTCAGAGTAAAGCATAGGCTGAGCTAAGGAAAGAAATTCTGAATTTTTGGGGGTTTCTTTCAAAGTCATTCAGTGGTTCTTTCAAAGTCATTCAGTTCTTAAGGAATACAGTCATCAGTGCTACTAAGTAATACTAGAGTTGCACCCCCAAAGAAGATATAGTCAGTTTTCTGTACCTCTAAGTATCCCAAAAGTATTAAGTTCCATCTCTAGAAAGCATAACAGGAAGGAAGTATTTAATTAGAGAACATAGCATTATCCTGATTATTCTCAGAATTATCCACAATTGGGAAACCATTCTGGGAACTGCAAATATTTAAGTGCAGATATAGTCTAAGGAGAATAAAGCAACAACAAATGGGTGGGGATAAAGTTCTGTTTAGCAACATCAAAGCAAAGAGCAATGTCTCAGATATGTCATATGAAGTTAGATAGAAACATCAGTTTAGTTAATTAGATATTATTGATAACTATTAGATAATATTGATAACTATTAAAAGGAAAAGAGTAACAAAAATGCTCATCAGGGCAGCAAACATTGTACTTTTTTTAAAAGCTAGTTGCAATTATAAAATTAGTAAAATCTACTTCAGAGAGTCTATTTTGTCATTGTAAATCTAGTAAGAGAAATAAGTGTTAACCAAACAGCTTCTGTTTTGCTGTGATAAATTTGTTTCAAATACAGTCTTGAACATCTGACTTAGCCTCTAAAGCATAAAAAATTGATCAGATATCAGTCACCTACATTAATGCAAAGATTAAATATATTAGAGACATGTTCTCCTCTTTTTCAGGATTTACATTGGGGGTAAAAAAAAAGCTAATTATTGTGGAATGTCGTTACTGCTGTTTTGCATGTTTTGAATCCACAAGTTTGAAACTGTGTGCTCTAAGAAGCCAGGATTATCCACCACTCTCTCTCACGTCATGCACCAATGGCCTAAGCAGCCAGGATGGTCCAGAACTACATTTGTCAGTGAATATTGTACCATGTTTGGGAGTGATGCCTTGGAGTTTGTGTAAGTACATGGGAATGTGCTATTTCATGACCCACCTTAATAGAAAATAACTACAGAAGTCCTAGATCTTTTTTTGAAGAGACAATTCACTGCAACTTCAAGTGCAAACAACCCTAAGAATATGGTTGATATTTCTAATGTTTGGTATACATATACATTATTTTCCTGGAGTAACGTTGACAGTATAGAACAAAATTTGCATATGTCTATTGTTGTTTCCTGCCTATTGAAAATAAAGCTTCAAATTGCAGAAAAAAAAAAGTATGGTGTATTTTCAGATGATATTCTGGTTCTTATTTTTTTCTTTGATCTCTTTCCAATTCAACTGGAAATTACATTGTGAAAAGAATATTACAAATCAGCTTTACCTTTCGAGAAATGCCTTTTCCTCTTTGTCAAAGAGGCAAAAAGGTTGTGAAAAATTGTCATTAATGTGTGAGGTCTGTACAAGACAACAAAAAAATTGCAGCCCAACTATAAAGAAATTATATTATTAGAAGGAAAAGGAAAAAAAAAAAAAAACCCAAACATTACAGCAGATTCCAGTATGTTTCTTCTGACCGATCTAATCCATCTTGTCTTCCTAAGTTATCTTAAAAATCCCTAAAATTTCTAGCTTTTATGACACCCTCACATGTATCTCACAAACAGGCTAAAGATTAATTCTAAGTAAACAGCTAACAATATTACATTAAGCAAAGTGATAAACAGCATATCCTCATCCTCCCCAAGCACCCCCTATAGAAGGGAAGTTGTTTCCACAGTCTGTGGCTGCTGCTCTGAGCTGTTTGGAGTTGAAGGAGGTATTGGCAGCCTTAATGCTGCGCAGCTGGTTGAGATGTCAGCAGAAACTTTTGTAGTAAAAGTGTGTATTTGTGTGGACACTGTAAAGCAGTGAATCCCTGAACAATAATATAGAAAAGTAATGAACTTTATCAAGATTAGGATACTGTTATGTATTATAAGACAGAAAGAAAGCTCATTACTGTGTCGAGTACCTTGCAACTCCTTCCTTCTAGCCCATTTTTGAGTTTAATCTGATTTGTCATATATCCAACTCTGGCAGCAGGGAGATAGATGGCCTTCTAAGGGCTACTGGGCAGCAGTGCCCCTGTGCAAGTTCTCTGGAGGATGCTCAGGTGTTGCCTTAAAAAGGAACAAAACCCCCAAACCAACAACTTTACAATCTGGAACATGTTGCAACAAGCTCGTATGACCCCTGCAGTACATGACCTACATTGTAGGGAGGCACAACACTTGGTTGCATTACTCCACTATTTCATGTCAGAAAGAAAAACAAAGAAAGATTCCAGCATTATTTATGCAGTTCTGGTGAAGATGGCCCCACAATTCCTGTGGGAGATGCATGAAGGAGGAATTTTGTCACAAAGCTTACAGTTTCAGCATTTTAGAGGTTTAGTTTGAAAGCCAAAAGGGAAAGCTAGGAGGAGAAAGAGCAGAGCAGCTGTTCTGTTGACAGCAGAACAAGTAAGACATAGTTTCCTATAATTTTGATCCTTCTTCTTTGATTTGAAGTAATTTAATAAAGGACAGGCACCATCTTTCACAGTGGTGGCATTTATTAGCCTGTATTTCCCTTGGGAAAAGATACGTTTTAATAAGTTAACTAATAATGTTAAGCTAGCTGTGAAACTTCTCCAGCAGGAGGGCATGAATCAGATGTCTGTCTTCTACCTGGTTTCCCCTTTTTATTAATTCTGCAAGACTGCAGCTTATTTATCACTGTTTTTCTGTAACATGTGATTGATATTTGCTAGTTGTTTTAAAAGTTATAGAAGAAAGAGGACCCATGAGTGTTCTTATTACAGAACTTTATTTTTCCTCATTAAATAAGAAATGATGCTGATATGTTTGAGAAAATATTGTCCTCTACCATGTAAAGATTTATTAAGTGTCGTGTCCTTCACCATCACAGAAGAGAATATTGGAAACAAGTACTCATAGAAATGTGTGCTATCAAGTGCTGCAACTATCCTCAACTCAAGTGTTCCTCAGATTATTATGAAATGGCATTCAGCAGGAATCACTAAGTGGTTATGATAACAACCTGACATTATATCTTTGCCTTTCTTTGGTGATGTTGCCTTTCTTCACTCTATGATTTACTGGCTCCTTAGCCTTTTCATCTCTTTCTCTCTGTTGTCAGGAAAAATATGTCAACAATGGGGAGGAAATTCTCTCTCATTCTCCTCTCTGCAGGAGGCAACAGTGAGAGGACTGACTTCTACAGCTTTTTTCTTCACAGCATGCAAACTTAATCCCAAACTATCACATGCTTGTCACCATGACCATATCTGCTCCATGACCACCTTGCCAGTGTCAACAAGGTACAAAACTCTGTTGGCTCTCCATGTGGTGGCATCAAGTAAATGGGGGTCTGATCTGCATACAGAAATTCCCATTGTATCATTTTTTTCTTGCATTTGTAAGAAATGTGTATCATTTTCCCTGCTCATTGTCATCATCACAGGAGCAAGTTGTTCAAGTCTCTTCATTGCTGCTACAAGCTGAAGATACGAATCTTTGACTTCATAGTTTTTAGGACCAAGGTCTCCCTTTCAGAAAGCAAGCCAGTTTTGAAGATTCTCTGTCGATTTTGTGTTCCATAGTTTTCTTTATTTGATTGGTAGAAGCCACCAGCAGAAACTTTGAAGCCCTAAGGGACAGAGAAAATGGACATGAAAAAGCTTGTCATTAAAGTAGAGCAGCAGCTGAAAAGGAGAAGATGAAAATGAATATATAGATCAGGTAAACTGGGACCTCAGAGAAAGGTGGGACAACTGAATGACAGAAATTCAAAATGGTCAGGCATGGGCTCAGAACTTTGTAACAAAGATGAGTAAATAAAGACATTTTTATGAGGAGCTTGTTGAGTGCTTTAGTGACATGAGGCTTGTACACAAGCATGGATTGTGTGGTGAAGGTCTTGAAGGGCCTGATCTCTGTACTGGCAAATGAGACTTCAGATCAGAGAGGTGCTAGAAAATTCTGGGTGGTGCAGTGTTTCTAGTGCTTCATGCCTGCTCTACTTTCAGGAAACATTTAAACCCTTCTCTGCCCTTCAGGTGAAGCTTTATTTTGATGCATATCAAGAGGATAAGAAATAATTTAATTATATACCAATAGTGAGAGAATGTACCTTCAACAGCTTCCACAATACTTGCAAGCTGGAATAAGAATACTGTGGAAGGAATTGGAGGTTTGTGATAGAATTGCAGATTAAGATAATATTCACACTTCTGCATTTGAACTGTAGAGCAAAACCACCAAGACTGAATTATGGTGTTCCATAGAGCATTTTTCTGCTTCCAGTTTCAGCAAAATTGTGCATATTATGAACTGTGGCTATTGCTTTATATTTGATGTGTAGCTTACTGATGTCCTGTAAACTAAAAACTCCCATCTCTTTGCCATTGATGATATTCTTTGATGTCAAGAAACTGAATACATAACTTGATAAAAACATATGGTAATTTTCTAGATAACAATAATATAAATCATTAATGTATTATTTCTCTTTTTAGCAGGTTTCATATGATGTAAATGACACAGCATACTATTCACTTCTTGATGTATTTTGTACTAATAGAATTAGTGTTAATTCTAGAATTAACTTCATATTTAAATCAATATTCTTATTAAGATTTAAAGTGGGCTTAAACTGTAACTTCATTACACAAACACTAATATAGAAGGTAAAAATTTGAAAACTGCTCGGAAGTTACTAAATCAAATGACATTATTTTCTGTTTTAAGATACCACATCTGATCTGCTACCATCATTTACTTCATTTTATAGCAGTAATCTGTGGAGGAGCTGTGGCAATTGCTGATTTTTTATATTTAGGATGATGGAGAGTAGTGAATCTGGACTTCAAATCAGACCTAGAAGGAAGAGCCTCTCTTTTTATTTTTATCACAAAAGGTTTGTTAAGGGCACTGCCTCAAAACAGTTTCTTAGATGAGAAAGGATAGCTTTATTCTAGAGCTGATTTCAGTGTTCAGCTGAGGCAGCAAATTTCTGGCTAGATAATGTTTCTTAACAGAATAATTCTCTCTCCCTTTATTTTAAGACAGCCTGCTTTCTTTTTGTGTGTTTTGTTTCTACTGATGCTAATGCTAACCAGTATGGTAACTGATATTAGAGGGTTAGCCCTTTCACCTTCACATAATTTCAAAATAATAGTAACTGGGGTTTACTGAATCACAGCTCACAGAGGGTGGGAATTCAGGCCTTTAATGGTACAGATTAAATTTACCTTATTTGTCACTAATGCCAACAGAGCCAGTCTTATGTTTGCACGGCTCCTGAATTCGCAACACCTGCCTCATGCTGCAGCATTTGAGGTCATGATGTTTCATGGTCAGTGCAATCAGGCAACCAAGCTGATACCTAAGGAAACAAAAAATAATCTGTATTGAGCCAGCTGAGCTCCTGAACCCAACTGTCTCTTTGATTGCAGAAATGTGCTGGCAGAAGCAAGAGAGCCTAAGTTCATTTTGGTTTAAGATGAATGTTAAAACAACGCCTTTTGTTGTGAAGCATTTTAAGTAGCAAATCAAGGTACGTTTACTTACAGTTTTAACCCAGGGATGCAGTGATATGAATTTCACATATGTCTGGATTGTGTGTGAGAGTCAAACATGCAATACTGAAATTCATTACCAGGCCCTGGATTTGTGTGACAAATGAAAATCTGCCAATAATTCTTTGAATGTATCCTGCCTCTGCAGAGCTTTTGGGACAACTTCTCCAGGATCAAAGAGGAAAGTAATGTGCATTTTGAACTCAAATTGTCATAATGGATAAACATAGCATTATCTTTTCTGGAGTTGTATTGTTTCTTTGAAAGAAATATGTTATCTTGGAAAGCATCCACAATAAACTGAAGGAAGCTGAACAACATATTGAACAACAGAATTGTTCGGATCACTCAGAATTGTTTTACTCATGAATTATAAATCATCTGTCTAACTATCCAAAAGGCACATAACTTCTTGAAACTGAATGAAATTAGATAATCTGTCTTTAAACAACCTGAGTTGTTAGCAAAAAATTGAGTAAAAGAACGTTTACTTCAATAGCTAACAACTATTGAAAGTTAGAAAGGTATACATTCAAATACAGGTTCGAACAGCTTAGCCAGTTGTTTCCTTAATGTTGATAATGGCAAATGTACCAGAAGGGGATATCAGTAAGTAGAAAAACAAAGTCTAAATAGATAAGTAGATTATCAATAATGTTTAAAAGAATTAATTTATTGTTACTCTGTGTGGAGTTTTTCTGGAGTAGGTAAGACTCTATGTCATAGTTATGCTGCATTTCTGCAGTGAATTATTTTAAATGTGTAATCTTGCAGCTTGTCTATGATTAAAACAAACCAAAACCAAGTATTTACTCATCATGGTTGGTGCACTTGCCCAAAGCCTCAGCAAAATTAAAGATTATGGAATCCAAATGATATTTTCTAGTATTTACCATTTGTCTGATCATTACTACAAAGATTTATCATTGGCACTTGTCTTCTTTTATCACAATCTCTCTGTATACCTAGAGGTCTCTACATAACTCTCCTTCATTTACCAGTGAATAGAAACCTGTTCCTCAAGAAAAAAAAAGAGCTCTGTTAGTATATTTGCATTTATGCAGTGCCTAAGCAGACAGAGAATGATATCACAGTTTAAACAGTTCTCCCAAAGCAAGCCAGCAATACAGCTCTTCCAGCAGAAGAAACTTTACAATGTTTTAATTCTTCTTCCTGGAGCAAAGCACGGTGGAGAGCCTGTCAAATCCCAGCACATCTTTCTGAGAATGTTGCCTACTCTGCCTCACATTTATGCTGTTATGTGCTGAGGGAAAAGTCTTCTAGTTCTTTAAAACACTGATATTTTATATATATATTGTATCAGCAATAGTGTGGATGTTTTTGTTGGAACGGGAGATAGGGAAGCCCAGTGGTACAAGAGAACAAGGCCTACGCCAACTAAAGAGAAATTAAATGCACCATATTTACCAGGATTACAAATCATAAAAATAAGCCTGAATATTCCTACACAGATATGCTTTTTCAGGTATTTATCACTAACATGTTAAATGGGAAACCTGTTACCTTCCTGATAGCAATAATGAGCGGCAATCTGATCTGAATTGAGAGAGGTCCTTAAAATGTTGCCTGTGGGAGAAAATGTTAAAGCTGTTCATGCAAATGATGTTGAGAGCAAGAACTAAATGCTTGGAAATGTGTCTGGATACAGTAAGAAAAGGAATTTGAGTAGATGTGATGCAGAAGTGGCTGTTTCATGAATATAGACAGCTTATTTTCTCCAAAATCCTTTCTCCACCTTCTTCTCAAAATGATAGCTGCTTGTACTTTTTTGTTGGAACCTGGACATTTATTTTCATGATAACCTGGTGCTTGATAGCAGTCAAAAAATGAGACATATTTTGCGGAGATGTTTGCTAAGTAGTTATGTTATGTTACTCTGTAAAACTGAGTAGGAAAGACTGATCTTTAGCACTCAAAGATATCTTGCATCTTTCATTGCAAAAGACTTACGTGTCAAGAGTGCACTATTGATCAAAATATCAGCAGGCTTACAGCACAGCAGCCATTTGACAATACAGAAAAAAAAATTACTTCTGTCCATGTAATGTAAATCTCTTTGTCAGCCTTTCAGTCTTCCTGGAAGTATACCTATAATCTCACTCCAGTTGAAAATAATAAGAACTTCTATGAATAAACTTACTGTCAGTTGCAATTACACTCTGCATGGACCATTGAATGTCAGACAGCATTCTGGCAGAAGCCAGTCTCCTACATCTTGATAACCTGACCAAACTGTGCAAGAAATAAAGGCTAGCCTTCAAGAATAAACAACTGATGAGTGCCCATGCTGGTTCTGCTGCTGCTTTGTCACTCTGGGCGCTGCCTTTGCTCCAAAAGGAGCAGCCGCTGTCCTGGGGCCCTGCTTGGGCTCCCAGCTGCCCAGTTATGACTGCTGCACTCATTGTCCTTCATTTTCCTCATGTCTTCCCCACAGGTTCTCCCAGGACCTGCCTTGCAGTGGTTAACTGGTGGGACTACTGGCAGCTAACCTGTGTGCTGAGTATGCCTTTAATTGAGCTTTCACTTCTTGGTTTTAGTCTTTTATAATTACAGTCCTTACTTCCAGTCTTTGCATTAGCCCAGTCAGAGCAATTCCTGTGACAGCACACTTTTTAAGTAATATTTTCTTAACAATTCTACTCAAAAACAAAAAAAAAAAAAAAAAAAAAAAAAAAAAAAAAAAAAAAAAAAAAGAAAAAGAAAAAGGCATTTTCTTTGTACACAGAGATACTGAAAATTTCCAAAGCAATTATTTCTTTTCACACTGCATGATTTAATGTTCTGTCAAACCACACTTTTAAATCTTTCTGTGACCACTTAGCAACATATTGGCATATCTCAGGTTGCTCAAAGTCTGCAGGTAAATTGAAATCTCACTATCAGCCTTGGAGTGAGGATGTCCTCTAGGTCTCACAAACGTTATGAAATGCAATCTTGCCACAATATCATGAGGGATATTTTCTGTAATAATGACTGTCTTAGGTGTAAGGCATTTTTAGCCTGTGTTTCAAAGGTGCACACCACAACCTGCACTGAGTCAGGTGATAGCCTCTGAAAATGCTGATTGTCTTCCTGATGCTATCCTTCTGCAAGAGAAAAAGAGCTTCCTCCTTCTCAATGTATGTTAGCTTCACCAATATAATGAATATAGCATTCATGTTACTAGGAGCAAATCATGTTAAGAATGAAAAATGGCACTAAAAAGAGTAAAGCCAGACAGATTTCTTGGAATTTCGCCCAAGTGCTCTGGCAGATTTTGTGGTGCTATGCTATACAATATGCCAAGTCTAAAATACAGAGAAAAGACAATCCACAGGATACTGCATCACAAGCTCTCCTATGAGGTACAAGGATGCCTCCACCCAAAGCCATCTATGTTTTGCTATAGTCTTTTCCTACCTGCTCTGATTACACCTTATTGGAAGACCTATACTGGCTTCACTGTGTCTCCTGATAAACCTCATAGACAGCAGACAAACATTTCTTAGACTGAAGTAGATGTGTATGATCCAAGCAGCAACAGAAAATTAATCTCTCTCAGAAAAAGAATGTGATTTTTTATATTCTTTCCATTTTTCATCAGCATTAAAAATCAGTTGACAGAAGGGAAAAGATGAAACTTAAATTATTGATAATTTTCCATAATTTTGAAATTTGCTTTGCAATATTCATTCTGGGAGCAAGACAGATAAATCACACTATCTGATGAACCTAAACAGTTGGTGAGGTTGCCTTGATAAAAATCCTTCTGTTAAAAGTAAACTTATTTATCTATTTATTTTATTTCAATGTTTAAGGAAGCCTATAGAGATGTATGCATTAGCATAACTGTCTTTCTATAAGGTTAGTGTTTTGAATCAGCAAAATTGTCATTTGAGGAAATTGATATAGTAAGTAGGAATGCACTATTTTTTAAGGTTTGAAGAGGCTGTAGAAATAGATGACTGTATCACATTTATGTTCAAAGACAAACAACAATCTAGTATACCTGCACCTTCACTCTAACAGAATTATTCAGTATTGATATTAAACTCTCGTACTTCTGAATTCTGAAAACTAAGCTGTGCTTCAAAAGGTCAGCAGAAATGGCACTGTCTTGTAATTCAGACCTTTGGATGTGATTCAGATGCACTAACTTTAAAACATGATAAATAATATCTTAGCATACTGCATTGACCTCTGTTACTTTTGTATGTTTTCTAGCTTGTGCTTAATTATTTTACTTTATCTTGATCATCTATTTTTCTTTTTTGTGTAGTCTTCAAGTACCATTTACCAAGAGAGTAAATAATAAAGGAAGGTCTCTTCAGTACTGTCTAAGTATGCTGGACTTCCACTGAGAGATGTCAAAGAGATATTACCCTCCATCAGATCTCATAAGTCTGAAGTAAATAAACAGGTATTTGAGTAGCTGATCCACTAACACAGAAATCTGCTACAAGCCTCCTGTTTTAATATTGTTGGCTAAATAACAAAGTGGAAGCAAGGAAGGATTTAGCTGAGGTTTTCTTTAAACTACATTCTTGCTAACAGTAGTTGTACTGTTGTTTGTGATGAATATATTTTCTTCACATTGAATTTATTATGGGTAACAAAAAAATGGATAGGTAGAGTTTTTAAATTTTAACTATTAATTTAAAATGTTGAAGGATTAATTTTTTGTTGTTTTTATGAGTGGCCATATCATCATGCATTCATAGAATAAGCTCTCTCATTTTTTAAAATTTATTACATAACTTATTAATCTACACACTCATGATTTAGAAAAAATCAGTAACATCAAACTGACACTAAAAGTTTGAATTTCTTTAATTTTACCAGAGTAAGCTTCTTGTATACACCATTATTGGCAGTGCTGCCTGTAGTATTTTGGCCAGCTTGAGGCACTCAGACCATTTCCAGGATCCTTTTCAACAGCAGTCATAGGAGGATGTGGTCAGCAACTCACTCATGCAAGTCTCCTACAAAAATTAGCATAAAAAAGGACAATATAAAATGTTCTTTTTTTTTTTCTCCCCCATTTTAGAAGTCAGTTCTCTCAAATATATCTCCATGACCACATGCTTTTTTTTCCAGAGTCTGGTTCAAAATCCAAAGTACATGGAAATTTTTCAGAGGAACTTTTTTTCAGACATTTATTCTATTTGTTGCCTAATTCTCTCTTTAGCTGTGCCCTACTTTAGCACTAAACAAGACATGAGTTATGTAGGCCAAGTCAGACATCTATCATGTATATAATAAGAGTTTCAGTTCTGGTTAGGCCTATTCTTCCCTAATAGGAAAAAAGTATTGTCTAAAGTGAGTGG
>VZRX01023815.1:75538-99748 GCA_013398075.1 Notiomystis cincta
GGATTGACAGAAGGGTTTTCTGCACCTTTGTTACTAAAATTATGCTAATGCTTGCATGGAGTCCAATATTTTTTTAATTCAAATGACCTTACATCCCAGGACATTTTTAAGTTTGCATTTACAATGTTTCTCTTATTGCACAGAAGGAGCATGAAAGGTAGTAAAGGGACTTAATTTTTGTATGATCCTCTTCAAAAATGTAGTCCAGATATTAGCACTGTGTAGCACAGTTCTCAGATATTTGAAAATTATCTGCCTTTGTTTCTTACATTTTCTCCTGTCATGCACTTAAAACTCATATTCATATTTTAATTCAATAACAATTGCTTCAATATAGTCACTAAACAGATGTGCAATAAACATTAACCTATGCAAAAATTTTCTTCTATACTCTCCAGTTACTCAAATTATTCACATTGATTTTTTAAATTATTCAGCTTGTTCTTATATGCAGTAATTTGTTGAATCAATTTAGGTTTATTTTCTATTACAGTCCCATAAATCTTCTATGTGCTGTTATGCCTTAGTGATATTGACTCTGTGCAAACAATTCAGGGGCTTCAGACATTTTTCGACATTCATCACATTAAACATGTTTAAAATTCTCCCCTCAGATCCTTATTTCTGAGACCTGAAATATAGGCAATTACCTATTTAGGACTCAGAATATTTCTTTTATTTCAAATATTGAAGCAAGTGATTTAGGCACCTAGAAAAAGTGAGAGGAAATTAAACTCATTGTTCTCAGTATAACACATGCTATGATTCTCTTGTTTCTGCACTCAATTTCTTCTCTTTTACTAGAAAAACAGTGAGAAAGATATTTTAAACAATCCTTCTAATTGCTGAAAACAGTCCATCATTCATCTTGATGGATTACAGCAATAAAGAAGAGAATAATTTCAGGCAGAGTTTGCTCTTCCCTGAAAAATCCACACATTTTTCCTTTGATTGGACAATGTTGCTCTGTGCAAAGCTTTGTGAGGACAAGAAGTATCATTCTTCACAGGCTAACAGAGTCATAAGAGCTCAAAATTTGTGGGTTCTGACTGTTGATAGCTGTAGTCTGTGAGTGCTGAATACACACTTGCATCAGAAAGGTATTTCCATACATTCTTGTTACATGGAGACAGCCTGGGACAGCTGCAGTCTGACCACAGGACTGTCTGCATGCACAGGAAGAGACTTTATAAACTCTCAAAGCAGACTGTGCTGCCCAAATCACCTTCTCTGAGACCACCATGGGCTGGGTAGTCAGTGGAATCCATCCCACGGTTTACAGCAGTGAACGCCGCCTTTTTTCACCAAGCCTGAGCCCTGTCTCCTGTAAGGTGTGTCAAGTGAGAAAACAGGAGTGCATTTATTCTGACCACAACCAAGTCTTCTTGGCTACAGCTTAATTTCCTTTTTTTTTTTTTTTTAAATGTTACTTTTCTGCTACTGCTTCCTTTGAAGAGCATGGAATATCAGCAATCTTAAAAAATAGCTGTGTATGAATTATCAGGAAAAAATTATCATCTTTTGCATAGTTGAACACTACTTCTGAGTTCACAGACAGGCAAAAACTTAATCAGCAGTCTTGATGTCTCAAAGAAGATAAGATTTTTTTCCTAATTTTATCTTGAGTTTGACTGCTGGGTAAAGACAAGCACTGATTGAAGCCCATAAGGAATTCATAAGCATATTAAGAAAATTATAATTATAAGCTTCCTTTTTGGTTCTTCTCTTTCTAACTGAGAATTTAAGATTCTCCAAATGTCATGTAAACAGTAGGAAAGTTATCTCCATATACTGCACTTCTCTGAACTATATATCCAAAATTTGTGTCTATAGAAACTCAAAAGTCCTTTCCATGTCAAGATGAGGGGGTTGATACAGTTTGGGTTTATGTATTTATTTACACTTCTAAAGCCAAGAAATATTTAGATCAAACCACAGAGTACATCTAAGTGTTGGGAATTTTTCTAATTCTAAAGATTTTTGTTCTGCACAACACTCTATTGAAGTAGGTTGACATTGTGTAAAGGAGGGCTTCCAAGGGCTCATTCTGTCTCCATGAAAACTTCTCCATGAAATCTTCTGACCTTCAGTTTCCTACCCTTTAACTGTGTGCAGTCCCACTGCCTTGTTTTATGGCAGATTGCTTCCTCTAAGTGCTTGTGGTGCCAGAACCTCCGTGTCCCTACAAACGTCCATTCCTTGAGAGACCCTCAGTGTTTTGTGAGGTGTGGCTTCTCTTTACAAACTTGGGTTGACTCTTCCTCAATGGCTTGACTGTGTGCCAACTAATTCTATTCTTTAAAATCTTCATTCCTTCTATTTCGTGCATTTCAGTGCATCATCACTGGTCCTGTTTAATATGTAGAATTTCCTATGGGATTCCTAAACATTTTTTGTTTGTTGGGGGAAGAAGTGGTAGATATTTGCTCTGTGCCATCATTATGGTGGTTATGAATTGTTTGTGTCACTTACAATTTTTTTTCTATTTTCTCTTTAAAAATCTCATTTTTGTGCAAATTTGAAACAAGATATGACATTTTGCCTTCATAGGTGCTGCAAAAAATACCAAATGCCAGTACCTTGCTGTGCTCCAGGGACTTTGTACAGCAACACCATGAACAAATACTTGCTCTCAGGACCAGCTGAGGTGATGCTTCTCCTGTTGACACTCTCTATAAGCAGGCACTTGTGGTATCTGAGGTCTCAGCTTGCTGATAAGACATCTGTTCAGTAACTGCAGTCTCCCATTGCCGTTGTGTTTGCTGCCCTGTCGGCCTCTTTGCTGGCATTCAGGATGCCCACGCCCTGCCGGGCTGCTGGTCACGCTCCCATTTCCAGCCGGGCAGGTTTGCCGAGAGCCCTGGGGTGGGTTGTGGCCGTGCCTCCGGCTGCAGGGCTGCTCTCCTGGGCACGGCTTCGCGGGGGCTCTCCGGAGCTGTTTCCACGAGCTGCTCGTTGTTGGAAGTGCCTTCTTTGAGAACAAAACGACCTGATAAGGAAGGGAGCGCGCAGCAAGGAACAGCAGAGACTCCTCCAGTCAGCCTGCCAAGTAGGTGCTGTGCTGCTGTCCCTGCAGTGTTCCTACTGATCCCGCGCTCTTGAGACTGCTATTTTTAAAAGCACATCTGGTGGGTCTTCCTCTCGTGTGCTGGTTTTGTTTCAGTAGTTTCATATGACTACTGCAAGACTAAATACGTGTGTGCAAATCTGTATTACTCAGCTCGAGATCTAACCAGGCTTTTAAAAATTCTTAAGGACCTCATAATGACTGATTATAGAAAATAAAAAGGGTGAAAATAAGGCTAAACTAAAAATACTTAATGACTGATGCAGAAGAAGTATAAAATAATTTCTCTGACTCAGTTTAATATTACTATTTTTTGGGGGGCACTAAAATACAGCTATGCAGAAACTTGAATGAACTTCCTTTATATGCTACTGTTTGAAAGTGAACAAAGTTCATTAACAAAAATATCTGATTAAAAGTATCCATCAAATACAGAGTTTGCATTGCCAGGTCTGGATATAGACATTGATAGAGACATAGATATATAGATACACATGCAGGTACAGATAGGTCTCATAAAGAATAAGATCTATTAATTTTGTTTCACAAAACTTGAGTTATAAAATCATCAATTTCTGTTGCTATTACTAATTAGATGCCATAGCCATAGGTACAATCCATGTACACAGATGTGTTCACATTTGTATCTCAAATCAGTTCTAAGGAAGGTAAATTCGTAAAACAATTAACAATATTATTTCTATCAGTATCTTGACTGAGAACCCCATATTTTGTTTCTGCCAGGAAAATACACATGGGTCTTGATTTTATCTAAATTATATGAGAGAAGGTGCACATTTTATACCTATATTTTTAACTAGACACACAAAAATTTGCTTCCTTGGGAAACAGTCTTGACTTAGTTTTGAATGACTGTACATGAATAATTTTAATTATAGAATTGTTTTTATTCCTTTTTAATCTTAACTTATGTGGGTATTATGCTGAAGTATTCAGATATTTTTAATTTTAAAATCAAAACATTTGGAAGTAAGATGGTTACTATTTAAAAAATAACAACTTAAGGAGAAAATGTAGTTTAAAATTAAATTTCCATTCAAAATTTGAGACTAAACCATGGAACCACATTATCTCTATTCAAAATCTGTTACCTTTAATTCAGTAAATTGTTCCAGACAGCTGAAAAAATGAAAGCAAATAAAAGAAAAAGAAAAAAAGAAAAAAACCAACCAATCAATAACCTGAAATATTATGTATATTGTCTTATCCTGTATCTTTACAGGAAGAATGTGTATGTTGTATTTTTTCTGAATACATAAAAGGTGTTACATTTCAATATAAAGCAGCCATCTACTTTTCAATTGTTATTTTTAATGCATTACATTATTGAAATTTGGGACAGAAATGATTTAATAATCATGTGAAATCACACATAGAATCACAGAATATTCTGAGTTGGAAGGGACCCACAAGGATCACTGAGTCCTATTTTTAAGTCAATGCCTTTACAGAGATTGAACCAACAATCAGCAGCATGTTCTGACAAAACAAATTCAACTATTTACTGTTCCTTTGCAAAGAGTAAAATCATATAGATCATTATTTTGCAGTGGAGATTATAATCATCATTGCTGTATTTGTCAATTGCAAATACATTTCATAAAACTAAAGCACTCATTCTTCAGCTTGTCCACCCTACTACCCATTCTGTAATTAAAAATTAAATTAAAGTAATGTTATGGGTAACTGGACCTGTGTCAGTGTGATTTAAGGTCTGACTGCATTGCCATCACAGTTGGATTTATCTAGAATAATGTGCTGTGTAAAAGTTACTTGTGTTGTACTCAGGGTCTATTTCATACCAAATGGCAGCACAATCAAATGTTTAAAATATTGACAGTGTTTATCCACAGCTAAGAGTTCTGTATAGCTAAAACTTCTTGAGAGTCAGATACCAAAGGGACATGACACAGTGGAGAATTAAGCACATAATGAAAATACCAACAAGTCCCCTGGGCACTAAAAGAAAAAGGCAAATAGAAACAAGTGCTTCTTTGATGTATTTTGTAGACAAACTAATGAAATGTACATGGCTATATGTGGTATCAGATGACAATTTGTGTGGGTGGTGTATTGGTAATGTAACTGGAGTTTAAAATTTAAATCAGTACTTGTCTTCCTTTGTAGTTTATAACCTCTGATTCAAGAGAAAAAAATAAATACAAAATATACAACAGGATCAGTGAGACAGAATTTGCATCAGGATCTTAAACCTGTTCAAGAAAGTTTAAAAATATATTCCTATGCTTGTCCTACAGATGAGTTCTGTGAGAGTATCTATAAATAAATATAATTTAAACATTTTAAAATGCACCTGTCAAGTAGATGTAATTAAGTGTCAAATAGAGAGGCTATGGAAAATATAGGGTGGACTTTAAAATGAGAGGAAAGACAGGATTAACTGCTCCCACTGCTCATGGCATGGTAAACAAACACAGGTTAAAACAGCAGTGCTTTACTTCTGCACAGTCACACAACAACGACTAAACCAGTGTGCATGAAGTAAATGTTGTGGGTTAGCACCATTTCTCATCTACAAAGAAGATTTTTAATGTGTCTCTAGCTCAGAAAGGAAATAGCTAGCTAAGGGCAAAGTGCCCAAAAAGCACACAGTCAATAATGGTGTACAGTACCACCTCACTCTGAGAAATTAAATGTATACTGCATGTGTAGTTACTTAATCAATGCTGGGGAAGAGCAAACCATCTCAGAAAAGTCACCTGAGATCAAATAATCCCTGATTATTTCAGGGAAGGGGAAATTGCAGAGGCTCTCACCCTGCCCTCCCATGCTAAAGGGATTTCAGAGAGGGTAGCACTGGAGTGATGCTCCATAACTATTGCATTGCCAGAGCTGCCACCCTGGGCTGCTCTTCCTCATCTTGAAGGAACAGGCTGCATTCCTACTGCCCAGGAGCTGTGAACCAGAGCTTGTGGGGGTGAACAGGACATCCAGTTCCAAAGTGCACATCTGACTCAATATCCTCAATATTCAGGGGCAGCCCCTGTGGCTGAGCTGCAGAGGGGATGTGCAGGACTGGACACACGAGGGGCCCAGCTCTTTGTATTCCTGAGCTGTTCTGGGAGCTGCCACGTCTCCAAATGTCTCCACTTAACCAGAGGCTGTGCTATTTGCAGCACTGCTCTTCACATTTATTCCTTGGAAAAACACCTACTTCTCTTTAGCCACAGATCTGAGTAATTCCTGCTGCCTGAAATGCATCCAGCTGTTACCTTTGATCCATAGGCCTGGCATTGCTGGTAATTACAGAGGCTGGTGGCCACCACACTGAGTTTCTGCACAAATACAATGCCTATTAAAAATCTGCACTTTGGTATACTCTATGCACATTCTTCTATAAGTTCTGTAAGTTGTTAGCCACTGCATGTTGAGTAGAAGTCAGGACAGCATGTTTACCCTGGGGGAAGGCTAAGACCTAACTCACTAACTGGAATGAAAAGCACATCCAAGGTGAATTTGTTTCTGACAAATACAATCATAAACTGCTTTGATGGTATATGATCATCTTGCAAGTTGGAAAGTTCAGTGGACTGCTTCCAGTAGTAAAGAAAAATAATCTTTGAATTTTTCACAGAAGATGAAATATTTTGTGAATATCTGCAATATCAACAGACAACCAACCCTTCTTTAAAGAGTTGGATTGAGCTGTCAGCCAAACCGTAAGTCATCTTAAAAAATAGCAAGAAGTTTGACTGAAATGAACAACAAAGGCAATGAAAAAGAGCAAGAAATGATGACATTTCATCATTACTCTGTGTTCTTTTCAACTGTTGGCCAAAGTGACATGGACAGAATGAGAACAAGAGCTGGTAACACATCTGAGTTGCCCACACTTCTGACCTTGTCCTTATTCTGTTTAAGAGCTCACTTCTGAAATTAGGAGATATCTTTCATCTGTTTCTAGCAGGGTAGACAAAACATTTTCTTTGCTCCCCACACTAGTAATGGCAAAAGCAGAAACTGGCAAGGACAGAAGCAAGGCAGAGGGAGTTAAATCATTCTAATCATAAGTTAAATTAATAATCAGGAAATCTTGTTGTAATGAACTTTATTTTCTTGTTTTTCATTAATAGTTTTTAGTTAGTTTCACAAAGGAAGGGTATTTAGCTGGTAAACCCATTTTACAGTTTGTTTATGGGTAATACAGAATTTACAGGAAGTATGATAAGGTTTTCCTACTGGAAAGATCTGTAGTATATAGTTAAGCAATTATAAAATTCAACACAAATTTTATCTGCATTTAATTATTTCTGGTTTATTTCTAGAAAATCATTCTCTGTTTTCCTGATGAAGAGTATTTACCTTTTCTTTGTTTCTGTCTATATCTGTAGAAATTATATTAATACAGAAAATGAGATGGGGCTTTAAAAAGGAAGAGCAATATTTTGAAATTTTTTATGTAGAACTGATGTAATGAGAACAAAATATTGCATAGAGTTAGTGAACTGAATTAATATTCAGGAATTAATATTCTCCTAAAGTGTTTGGAAACAAGGAAGTCCAGCATTTTCACATTTCCATCATGTAGGTGAGGAATATGGAAAAAAAAGTGTACCTGCTTTTTAAATTCAGTGTAGGTTTTGTAATTGTGGAACTAGTCTTTGGGCTGAACTATATGAATAAATTAAAATGAAAAAATTATTTCCTCAACATCCTCAGAGGATGCAAATGCTAAGCAGAAAAATGTGGGTCCCTACACATAGTATGTGTCTCTTAGTTTAGGTAGTGGAAAGGATTTTTACCTTTAGTCTTTTTTGGCTTTGTGTCTAATTTCAGAGAGAGCATTCTGTCTCACCTTTTTCTGTTATACCACTCAATGTCAAACCCTGCAAACAGATTTAAGTGTATTGAAAACCTGGATTACAGCATAGATGTCGCTTTCCCCACTATTCTGAAAATTTAGAGATAGTCTTACTGGTGTTACATAAAATGATGGCTGGTATGCCACCAGGAATGCTAAATTGCAAAGCAGAATATGTTCTCCATCATGCCCTTTAGCTATAATGTTGTGTATCCACCTGAAAGCCTGCAAGATGGTGATATTGCAGGATGATTTCCTGTTCCCATATGTTTACTTTAATAAGAACTGTAGACCACCTGGTTTAACTAGTTAATTTTAGAGACAACCAGGGAATATATAGCTGTGGCTATAGCATGCATAGAAAGGTGCATTAAAATGAATTATGTATTTTAAAGCCATAATAAATGAAGTAGCAAAGAAAATGATTCAGGGAGTTGACCAGTGGCCTAGATTCCAAGCTGTGTTACTGTATTTGTTACAGCTTTGGTAAAGCGCTTCTGCAGCTGATCCCAAGAATTTTTTTATTTTAAATGCGTAGTGTTTTGAATACTTTGCTGCAATATTAATTTAGTGTGCTGTCATACAGTCCAAAGATCAGAAGAAAAGTTCAGTAGCCAGTCTCCATGGCCAGCTGCCAGACCACTGCAGTAACTCTCTTATCCATGGGAACAGCTGATATGATACCAGTTTTCCATCGCAAGATCAGTTCTACTTTCATCTGACAGAAATTGAAAGCTGACCTGGTCATCTGCAAATATCTTCTCGAGCCACTCTTTCTCTGAGGAGTAAAAAGATATATTCTAAGACTTTAGTTTGACAATGATGAGAAAGTAATCAGGAAAAGTCAATATAGTTTCACCAAGGGAAAATCAAGCTTGATCAGCCTGACTGCTCTCTACAGTGAAATGATTGGCTAAGGGGATGAGGATAAACTGCTGGCTGCGAAAAAGCTTGAAATTAATAAGGTTTTGGTTCTGCTTTCCAGAGATTTCTGATTTGAAATTTGAGATAGGCAGGACAAACAGACTGTTAGATGGACTGACAAGCAACTGGACAACCAGAACCAAAGCAAGTAATCAATAGCCTGATAGCTGGTTGGAATAGCTACTCAGCCAGGAGTCAGTACTGACACTGTATTTCTTCAATAGCTTCATCTCTGACCTGGGTGACAAGACAGAGCCAATCAGCAGCAAATCTGTGAACAATACTAAATCACAGGGAGTGGTGGCACATCCAACATTATAGCCTCAATCCAGAAGGACCCTGGGAAATTTAAGCATTGGACCAACAGGGACTGATTCCATCACAAGAAGGGCAAGGACTGCACCTGGGACAGAGTATCCATCAACCAAGACTGGGTACCAACTCACTGAGCACTGTCCACAGTGGGAAGGACCTGGCTGTTACAGCAGAGAATGAGCAAACAGAGCACCTCAATCACAAATGCAGAAAAAGGAGCCACATCCTGGAAGAGCTTGATTCAGAAGATGAATTTATCTTCTTCCCTGTGGCTAAGATAAGATGGGCAGTTTTGAGCTGCTGTTCCAGCTGGATATTGAGAAGCTGGAAGGATCCATGGGGGTTATCAAGACAGCTAATGGCACGTGGTGTAGGAGGAGCAGTACAGAGAAATGGGATTGGTTAGCCTGGCAAAGAAGAGGTTGACAGGTAATGAAATACCCTCCTATAACTACATGAACAGGAATTTCATTCTGGGAATGAAATTCCTCTCTGTAGAAATGGAAGGATTAAAACAAGGGGCAGCAGCCAAGACTTTCAAGCTGAAAGTTCAGGTCAGATGTAAAAAACATTTTCAAGAGAGCAGTGCAGAACTGAAAGGGTTATTGGTATCCAGAGGGACTGTGGAAAGTCCATCTTCAAATTAACATTTAGCTGGCTAGAGTCAGAGCTGGCCCAATTCTTACATTCCAATATGTACTTCAAGTAGCAGAAGTTACTTCCAACCAAATTTTCTGTGAGTCAGTGATTTCCTCAAATTCTGCTTTCTGCACCAGGTTAACTTGAGGATGAACATGAATAAAATCCTCAATGTTCATTTTTTGTTCTTTTTATGTGCCAGGCTGGTGGGGACTGTAATGGCTTTCAAGGTTTTTTTCATTACATTTTTCAAACCAAAAATCTGAGCTCATTGAAGAAACAATTGGAAGTACCAGGCCAGTTACTATAGATAATATCACAGGATTAAGAATTGAACAATCTCAGGAAAAAAACATGGAGGAATCAAAAAAAAAAGGAAAAAAAAGAAAAAAAGGAAACAAAACAAAATGAAACAAACATTCATAATCCTAGACACCAGGGGTTTATTTGAAAGAGCTAATGCATACTTGATAATATGTTTATAAAATAAAATTGGATAGAGGGTTAGCTAGCTTACCCTGGCTACATTGGTAGGAAGAAGGTTGTGTAATTTGTAGACAGCTAAAATAATTTAGAATTAATTTGAAATTCATGGCTTTAGTCACTGCATGGAAGAGGAATTTAGTCACAGTGGATTGATGGCATTGTGACACTTGAAAGACACTGAGGTGCTTTATTCAAAATTCAGATAAAGCGATGATTTATCCTTCTGAAAACAAAATGGTGTCTGAGTATACAGAGCTTATTTACTGATAAAAAGGACTATCCTAGCAATTAATGTGTCTTTCCAAAATACTTTATAGTGTGTAAGAGATTTTAATACAAACTATTCAAAATACAATGTATAATAGTTTAAAAAAAAATTAAGACACCACACACTGTTCAGAGCTCTACATGACAAAATACATAACTTCTATTCCAGTAAGCTCTATGTTTCAGATCACAGAAAATCTACAAAGAAAAGCCTGGTGAGAGAACACTGCAGTAGATGCTAAGAAAAGGAAAGCTCTCAATTTCTAATTCTGACCTTATTAATCAACTGTGCACTGGAGCTGCACAGTGCACTGGCATTCATACATAATGAGAAATGGGGAAATCATTCTCGGCAGACACATTGCAGGAGGAACACTGGACTATTTTAAAACCTCACTAATGAGAATCGAGGACTTTCAAGTCCCCTTGCAGAGTTTCTACTCTCCTTTGTCTAATTGTGCTGGTTGGGAGTACAGTGCTCTTTCCTCAGCGACTGTTTTGCAAAGAGATGGGTAAATCCAGCTGAAGCAGCTCCTACTTCAGCCCCTTCTCATTGTTGCTTCCTCTTGAATTGGGTGAATAGGTGACAAGACCTGTGCTTTAGCTTGAGTGGCATTTGTAACACTGAAGCTGGAGGAATATTGTGAGCATTCAGGGGACACTCTCCCTTGACAATATTCTGAGGAACCGAGCTGGACAGATTCATGGATTTTTATTTCAAGGGACCAGCTGCCTCACCATAAAATCATAAAATGTATTGCATGCTACTTTTACATGGGGAAAGGATAATTGCCACCATCAGTCACAGAGCTGGAGATTGAATTTTAGCAGAAAGATAAAAAAAAGCCTTTTTTTATGTAGTGAAAGTCACATGGGAAGCCTGATGAGATGTGATTGGGAACACCTGGGGAGAATCACAGCCAAAGGAATTTGGGCAGTAGTGTCCCAGGTGGAGCTGCAGCAGTTGTAGGTTCAGGTTGCATAAAAGTCAGTCTCTCATGATGTCTTTGTGTTTTCCTAGATATCACTAGGTTATCAATATAAAGATAAGGTTCCACCTAGAAACTTAACCCCTGCCACCTTTTTATGGATATTGATTGTTTGAGTGTGTGTGAGAGTGTGATAGGCAACAAAAGTAAGCATGAAAGAAAGATCACTTCAGTGGGCTTTTTCCTGGGTGACTGTTTGCCTGTGCTTTGTTCAGAGAAAGATTTTAGGTACATTCAATATAAACAAAAAGATAACATCAAAGAAATACCTTATTTGCATAATCAATTTCCCTTCTGGAGCAACATTTAAAGACGATCAAACAAATTAAGCATACTGAGAGACAAACGCACGCTAAACAAATCTTTAAAAGTCAATGAAGTAGATGTTTAAAATACTAGTTAATGAGTTTCTAATCATGGTAGATCTCATTGTTGATATTCTTCACTGATACACACCTCTCCTTTAAAGGCAAACAAAACCACCAATTAAATTGCACACACTTCAGAGGATGTCTCATACTCAGCACCTGTGTGTGCCATGACTTTGTTACCAGTCTGACACACCTGTTATAAAGAGTGTCATTTTGTACCTGCCTACCAGCATTTCATGGTTAGCTTTCAGTTTCTCTAGACTGTTGCCTACTCACAAAACATTATTTAGAAGTCAGTATTCTAAACACAGATGCCATATTAGTGTTGATTAGGCCACAGCAAAAAACAGCAGCAACTAACAACATATTTTGTAGATACAGCAGATACAAAACCATGTGAATTTATTTCTAAAGGCAGAAAGTCCTAAAAGGGAAAAACCTACAAGGAATTTCACAGACACTCAATGAGTGGACTGGAAAAGACAGATGTAATTCAGTGATGACAAATGCAGCAGTAATGCACACTGAAGGAGAAAAATGGGTTACTTGTACATATAAAGTCTACATTAAGAGTACTAACAGGTGCATTGACATTACTCTGGATGGCAGTACAATGAGAAGCTGCAGATTCTGCTAAAAGACTGGGACAGATGCTTTCTTGGTGCACTGCTGGTAAATTTTAAAAAATTAGTGTGAGAAAATTGACAATAGGAAACAAGAAATTTTATTTAATCAATTTCTGCATTTGCACTTTCAGTAACTTTCCTGATTGATTCATTCTTGTCAACTTACATAAACATTAAAATATGAAATCTTTACACTTGTTTAGTTGTTTTCTTTGCTGAAATTTACAATTTATAATTATTTAAATAAGTAGTTCTCTAGTTTCACAGGTATTTGTTCACTTTATTCACTTTTTCTTTTCATTATTCTAGAAAGAGTCCAACAATTCATCTATATTTATTACATTTTTTATGTTCTTTATAATTTTCTTTTTAAATTACATGCAGACTTTTCATTTTAAGTTTGGGTCAAACTATATTTGGATTGAAATAGGTGTTAAATTGAAGCACAATAAGAAGTATTTTAAATTAAAGAGCGAATGGAAATACCTACCAATCTTAAAAGAGAAGATTGAAGAAGGAGCACTAACTGGTAGAAGGCAAATATTAAAGCCATATTCAAAAAGGTAAGGTAAGCAAGAGAATCTAGAGAAGTACAGGAAAGTCAAATCCACCCTAGTACCTGTAGGGATTTATGTGGCAGCTCCTCCTAAAAACCATTTCGAAGCATGGGAGGGACAGGAAGTTTATTGGGCACAGCCAGAGTGGATTTATGAAGAGGAATTTTTACTTTACCACCTGTTTTGCAGCTGTGATGAAATGGCCACCACTATGTTCAGGTCTAATGTATCTGGTCTTTCTGTACCTTCTCCTGCAGTATTTTGCCAGACAAACTGTATTCTGGGAGGCCTGGAAGGAATCTCATGGAGACCAACACAGAAACATGCTAAGTTTTACACTTGGGGTGTAATAGCCCAGTGAAACTCTGCCTTCAGGGGACTGACTGCATGGGAGCAGACCTGCAGAAAAGGAGCAGGAGGTCCTGGTGGGAAAATTGAACAGTCAGCCGTGTGCCCCTGTGGCAACCACCCACCCTGTAGCACTTATTTTTCATGCATCAGCTGGAAGCAGAAAACCAGAATTCTGGCATCTTCAGTTTCACACTGTTTTCAATGAAAGAAAAAAAAAATTTGCTTTGAAGCAGTTCACTGCAGTGAAAGTACTGAGAAAATATTTTCTACATGTAGATATTCAAAAAGATTTGGTTCTTTGTGTTAAATATATCTACATTTTCTGCACTAAAAATACTGAAAATAATACACGTACTACATTACATGTAATAATACATGTAATAGTACAAGTAGTATATTGCACTAAGATACATTTATAAAGCTTGACTTGACTTAAAATTTTAAACCCTTCCCAGCTTTCTGATTCTGTAAGAAGTTATGCAACCTTTAATTTTCATGTGTGATGAAGGTCATGGGTATAGCACATAACTTGATTTATTGAAATACTTTTTCAGGGTTATAGTAGTTTCAAGCCTTAATTTTAGATTGTCATATTTTTGCATTTAATCTTAAAATTTTTTCTTTAAAAAAATATGTATACTTAATTTAAATTAACATAATGGTAGTTATTTAGACTACTTTCTGTGCATTTAATATCAAAGAGTATATTTGGAAAATTAGAAAGATTCATCAGAAAGAGAAGGAGGTTTTATGGACATATGAAAAAACTTTGACTTGAAGAAACACACAAACTAATTCTCTGCAAGGGGAGACATGATAACAAGGTACCCAGCAACTCTCCATGGTTTCCTTTCCCCCTGTCAAAAGGAGTGTGTGATGTTGTCCTCCCTTGTCTTGCCCAAGCATTCACCTTTAGCCACGCTCCCATAATTTCTCATATTCTGCTGTCATGACAGAGGAACATTCTGAGACTTAGCACAACACTCTGTGTTTTGTAGCTCTCCAGTTCCCATTACTTTTTACCTTGTTTCACATGTCTTTCATCAGAACCAGTCATCAGTTATTTGGGCACACTGAGCCTCCTCTAAGTCTTGCTCATCCTCTGTGAAGCCTATGAGCCAGACTCATAAGACTTATGATTTAGAAGCCACTTCCAATCATTTATTTATGTAACCTACCAGCAAGGGCAACATGATGGAATGAGTTTATGTTAAATCAGTTGCAAGATTTCTCAAGCCAAATCAGTAGCAAATAATATGCAGTTTAGACCTTTTGTGTTGTGAGGCTTGCACAAAACACAAGCAGTGTGCACTCTTGACCACCAGAATTGGTATTTTGTTCTGACATGTTCCTTGCTAATCTAAGCTAAAGTATCAGAGTTATTTGTATTTCATATGAAAAATTGACTCTGTGCTTCTTGTCACAATATCCATATTGTAAGAAAAGACAATTCTGGGACCAAAGACTGAATGAAAGTGCCCAGGATTTTCTAAAGCATGTAGCTGTCAGTCAGCCCATGTTTTTCTTTGATCAGGAAGCTCTAAATTGTATTAACTATACATGTGATCTCTGCAACTATTTTTCTGTCATCATCCAAGAGTGAAACAAAGATTGAGTGAGACAAGGAGTCACCAGTCACACTGTCTGATTCAAGCTGCATTTTAAATTATATATAAGTTAAAGAAATTTTGTTGGCAATTATATAATCCATTACACTGCTTCTTCAGTTCTCTTTTCCTCTTTACAGTGTCAGGGATGGACCATGATTGCATGTACTTTGACTCAACCACAATGACAGGCTGTTTTCTGGTTAGTCATAGGAGTGAGTTAAAAACTATAGTTCAAATGTCTATTACTGTCTCCAAGATTGGCAAGCACTTAGTATTTCAATGCAAAACAGCTTTATACTGAGCCAATATAAGATAAATTGCTTCTTTGAAAGTTTCATCCTAGTGTGTCATAGTCAAATACTAGTTTAAATCTCAAAGAAAGAAAGTTTTTAACCTTGCCAATGTTTATTAGCAACAGTTTCACAACTAGATATGGGTAGAAATGTCCTATATTTCGGTGTACCTTTCACATCTTATGGCAATGAGATGTTCCCTACTGTGCAGCACAGTATCATTGTACCAGTGCTGCTGACATACCTGGAAAGACATTTTGAGGGAAGTCAAAATGTGCTTACAGGATCACACTGCATGGATTCACACACTGGGATTATTTTCATGAGACATAGTTTTGTGTCATTTGCTTGTTCATACTTTGCAAGTTCACATTTACCATCTTAGAATGAAATATCACAGAAGCAGGTTGGAAAAACGCCTCAAGATCAAGTCCAAACTATGAGCAAACACCACCTTGTCAACCAGACCATGGCACTGAGTGCCACCTCCAGTGTTTCCTCAAACATCGTCAGAGATGGTAACTTCCCTAGACAGCTGCTTCCAAAGTTTAATCACCCTTTCTGTGAGGAAATTCTTCCTGTTGTCCAGCCTGAACCTTCCATGGAGCAGGTTGAGACTGTCCTGTTGTCTAGCTGGGCTGCCTGGGAGAAGAGCCAGACCTCCACCTGGCCACAGCTCCCTGTCAGGCAGTTGCAGACAGGGACAAGGTCTCTTCCTGTAGAGAGAGAGAAGCTCGTCCCTGAGCTCACTTTTCTTCAGGCTAAACAACCCCAGCTCCCTCAGCTGCTCCTCAGACCCTTCACCAGCTCCACAGCCCTTCTCTGCAGAAAATATGCAGAGAAATAAAGCAACATAAAGAAAGAGAGGAAAATGCAGAAAATTAAAAAGGTCACAACAGTATGACACACTATTTTAACTCATAAAATATGAGACAGTCTAAATGCTTCCTGACAGCTCATTCTAATGACAAATACTGTAATAAGAAACATAAATGGCACAAATTATTCCATTTACTTGACAAAGATTATGAAAGCAGAAAGAGATGCAAAATTAATCAGTGCTTTTTGTATAATTGTTTTCTTGTAGTGTTCTTTAGACATATTATTTACAATGAGTAAATGACAGATCTAACTTAGCCATTAACTGTAATAAAAGAAACTGGTAAGAAATCTTCCTTAAATTGATTATTCTAATTTTTAAATAAAAATCATTAAGCAAGTGAATTACTGTTAAATCATTTTTTTGTTCATTCCAGTATAACTTCTTTTCTAGTACAGCATGTTGTATTAACTTCCTTCCTTCCAGGAAAAGCTCCACTGGAGCAAGAATCACATTTAACTCAAAAGGACAAAATTGATCAGAATTTATTAATAGGTTTCTTACTGTGCCTGCTAGCACGCTACAAGAATGTTCTTTAGTATCCTAAATATTCTAGAGAGCATATTTTCGTTTGTTCCTAATCATGTTTTACCCAGTTTTGAAGACTGCACAGAGTGCTTTTTTTTAATAACAATGCTATTTGCAGAGTAATAAATTTGTCAGAGTGGTAGCTTTGCTGGCACAGAATGAAGCAAGCAGAGGATATGAGCTGTTTTAGGCAGCCTCACTTCAGCAGCTGCTGGCCCTGAACTGACTGAGACCACTTTAACAGTGCAGCTGAGGTTTGCCATGAGCAAACCTCTCGGACCTTGTTAGCTCCCACCTATTCCTTTCTTACACATTCCTCAGGCTGAGGAACAAGGTCCATGCTCCTTTATTCTTGTATCAGTGAGCAGTTTTTGAAAAATAGTGTTCTCCCTGTTCTTGTTACACTCTAAGGAAATGCACAAGGCTTCCCACCTTGGCTGCTGAAATTTTCACTCATTTTGTGTTATAAAATAGCTCAAGCATGACAAGGCTGTGGCTACAGATGCGCTGATGTCTCCCACACCAGGGATATCAAACATGATAAATAGTAGAGTGAGATTTTTGGATGTTCCACATCCCTTTTTTTAGCAAAAAGCGAGCAAGGAAGAGCTGCTAATTCCTCTCACGGGCATTTCCTGGGGAGCGGGTGCACATCCTGTCCTACTGCCATCCCTAGTGGAGCAATGTCCATGAAGGATCACAGAGCCACTAAACAATTCTGGCTGGAAGGGAGTTCAGAAGACCTCCAGTCCAACCCCCTGCTCACAGCAGGCCCAGCTGGGGTTAGACCAGGTTCCTCAGGGCTTCACCCAGCTGGGTGTGGAAAAACCTTGTGTTTTGTAAACTGGCATAGAGATTGCACATCCTCCCTGGACAGCCTGTGCCATTGTTTGGCTGTCTAAGGAGGAAAAGGAGGTTTTGTCCTTTTATCCAGTCTGAACCTCTGCTGATGTCTTTTCCTCCTGGCAAGCACTGTTGTGAAGATCATGACTCCATCTTCCCAATAATGTCTTCATAAGTATTGACTCTTATTTGGGTCCTCACCCAGAAAAATTCTCCTCTTGAGGCTGCACAAGCCCAGTTTCACTGCAGGTGATCAATGTATTTCTGAGTAGAAAAGGATACTGATTTTCCTCCATCCACTGGCTGTGCTGCTCTCAGTAGAGTCCTTCATGTCGATGGCCAGTATTTCTGCATGTTCTGCCTTCCCACCTGCAGGACTCAGCATGGAATTGCTGCCTTTCACAAGGTTCCTGGTGGCTGTTTCCTCCACTGGGTACAGGCTCTGTTTGGTGGCAGCTTTGGTGTCCTTTCCCTCCTCAGCTTCCCAGATTGTGGGGTATGAATGCCTCAGAGCCAGGGAAGCTGGCCATTTTTACTACTGCAAATAACAGTGCTTTAAAGAGAAGCTCGTAACTCATGTGTTTCTCCACTTGATGAGGACTCATAAACCTGTTCAGAACACAGCATTCCCCCTACAGAATTGCATAAATTCTCCGTGCTCCTCTATACACATGACATGGAACCCAGTAAGTCATATTTTTATTAATCTGCACACATTGCAATTTGGTCAGTAAAATAAACCTCCTCATTTGTCAGTAAGGATTTAATATTGAGCACTTTGCACTACCATAACCTTATAAAACTGCAAGCTAGAATGTGAGTATAGGGAATAGACATATTTTTTTATGGTTATTTATACGAAGGATCTCATATAAATCAATGAAAAGTATTCATGTAATTAAAGAGATTGCAACCTAGCTCTGGAATGCTGTTATATGTGCAAAATATTGCACACGATTTTTTTTACGGGTCTGTTAAAAGCACTAAAGAAGTAATGTGATATAAACTGTAATCATCCATTCCATTATACTTGAGATTATTTTGATACAAAATGCTTGGTTTTGTCTATTTAGGGAGTTCATGTAACTCCAATTTGACAAATTCAGTCTTTTGAAATGGATAGGCTGGAATTCTATATGGATTTCAAGTATTTTGCAAGCAAGCCACAACATTTTCAGGAAAGTTAACATTAAAATATGCATTTACATCCAAAAATCCTACTTCACTATGGTTGGTAAAACACAAGTGGACTGTTTTGAGAAGAAAATATGCATACAAAAAAAGCAAAGATATAAGAGTAGGGAAGCACCAGTACCAATATTCTAGATAAAAAACCGAAATACATACAAATAGTAATCACCTATCTTTGAAATAAGTGCTTCAAAAAGTGATCTATAAATCTTAAACTGCCAACTCTTCCTCCTGTTTCTCTCAAACCTTCACTTGTCAGGGTGTCAGAGCTCCCTGTGCCTCCTTCACCCTCCATCTCCAGAGCAGAGGCCCAGTCAGCTCTGCAAGTCCTGCTCTTTAACAGCTGTAGCTCCTGCCTCTACCACTGATGGTGTTTCTCTTTATTTTCTAACATTTCAGTTGTCCAAAATTTTAAGGATCATTTTTCCATCTCTGACCCCCACAGGCCTTAGAAACTATTCTTGCTAATGCTGCTTCCTATTCCTACTTTTATTTTTTTGCCCCTTTGCTATTACAGCAGCAGTGCAATGCAGGCAGCTTCATCATCACCTGGGCACCTGCTGAGTGCTCAGCTCTGACCAGAATTGTTCTGTGCATCAAGAGTGAAGTATTACAACAACCAGCCCAGTCTCAGCTAACTCTGACCCTTTGGTCAGCAGAGACATGGGACTAGTGACTAAAAACTGTGCATGCACCTGGAGAAAAAGCTACATGTTCACCTGTTACTGTCAGCTCAGGAAACAGGATGACAGAAGTTAATGGAAGGACTAGTGAGGTGACCTGGTGCCTCTGTGGAGTTAAGGAGAAGGAGCAGAAAGAACATCAGCATTCACAGGCTGACAGCCTCCAGCCAGACCTTAAACCTGTGCAGCAGAGGCTGCACCAGCCAGCAAAGAACAAATATAGAAAAAATAGGTATATTTTGGATCTAGATTAAAAAGCAATATTATTTCTATTTTTCCAATCTACGAGAAACTCTCAATTTCCTTATGCAGATTATAGCTCACTGTGTCTCTCTTCTGTCCTCCCTTTTCTTCCTCTCTGTCCTAAATGCTTGAGACACTTGCTTTGAGAAGGACCACCCTTTGTTATCACAAGGTTACACTGATATTTCAATAGTTTCTGTCTTAATCCATAAAAGATATTAATCCTTACATTTAAAGAGTTCATATTAGTGAAGCCAGATTCTTCTTCAGAGAACAGATATGTAGCATTATTTCTACATCAACAAAGGCAAGTTTTCTTTGTTCTCATTTATAAAATTTCCCTTCAGATTTCTTCCATCCTGGCTGTGTCAATCAACTTCTATCTACTTTATCTGGGTCTTCTCTCAGCTTTCTCCTGACTTTGCAGAACTACTCTTTTTTGGGGGGATTTCTCAAGTATTGTCAGCTTTCTCTCATCTAATTTCTCCCTTTTTCTTTGCGACTTTCTCTAATTACATCTCTTTCTTACCTTTACATTCAAGACATATGGATCACAATCACCTCCATATTTTTTATTTTCTCCAATAGTATTCTATTTACCCAGTGACAAAATATTTGCCTCTGTTTTTTTTATTTTAACATTCATTTCTTTCTAATCTATCACACCACTCTGTTGTCACTTTCTGCATGCACCAAAGACACTGTTGTCAGTTCTGCAAGGTTTTATTTTGATATCACTCTTATCTTTCAGAAAAAAAAATAGTATTTTATGAAGCTTCATGTGAGTGTAACTATACAAAAATTAATTGAATTGTTTTGTTCCATTCATGCCTGAGTGTATCTCAGAACTGAATGTATCTTTCGGAAAAAAAAATCTGAATTTCAGTCTTCAAAGGATTAGGATTTTCATGGCTTTTAATGACATTTTCTTAAGCATTGCCTGCAGTGGAGGAACTAAAAGATGTGGTTAAAGGAATTACATATGTGTATAAAGTAAAAATACACTGAAATTACGACAAATAAATTAGAGATAATCAATAAGAACAATTATTTTATTAAATTAATGGATAAAAATAATAATGACAGTGAGTTATTTTCTGTCAATTTATCTGGCTACCACTTAGCTCTGTAGTATTATGAAACATTGCAGGAGGGCATTAAGCATGTGGACTCTCATGGCTCTCTTGCAGTTATATTAAAAAAACAGAAAAGAATTGACTCCATAACAACAGCTGCACAGCAAAGAAAAAGACAGAAAATCATAGGCAAATTTGGATGTTCACTGGGATAACAATAAAGATATAACTTCTGACATGTGGTATAAAGATGCCAAGACTGCCACAAACAAGAATTCAGATGAGGATGCAAAAATGGCATAGTAGTGGTTATTACTATTATTATTCTTACTATTATTATTATTATTAATAATAATAATAATAATATATAAATAATAATAATACACAACTTGAAAATTATTATTAATGAGAGAAATATCTATTTCAAAGTGGGAAGTTCTGCTATATTTTATTTTTAAAATATTGTGATGCAATGAATAAAAGCACCACCTTAAGAAAGTGGTTTTGGTTCCCATCCTTCTCTTCAGATGTTGAAGGACAAATGAAATGGCAACATGCATCTCCAGAGGCACAATAATGATGGGATGGAATCTTGTGCTCTCTCACAGTTGCTCTCTCAGATCAGGTCCTGCAGACAGTGTGCCTCACAGGGTATTTGAGTTGAAAATCTTCAGGTCTCCTCAGTAAAATGACTCAGCATTTTACGTCAAATTTTACAGGATTTTTCTCACATGTGGGAGATTCTTCTCTTGACTGCTTTAAGGCTCTCTCTCTGTCATATGCTCCTTAAATTTTCTGTGAAGCTGGAAGGAAAAGAAACAAGTGTATTCAGTTGAAATAATCTATAAAAGGAAATAGTGCTGCAGGTTTGGTGATTGTGGAATTCATGACATCATTTCTTTCATTATTTTCTCCTTCTTAGAAAAAGGACTTTATAAATTAGTAGTGATTCCAAATTTTTGGAATCCAGGCTTTATACAACATACCTGCTAGTAAACTGTAATGATCTGCCTTCAATATAGAATATAATATGATTTTCATTTTTAGCATTCTTCTCTTTAGCAAAGATTTCCTGAGTATTAAATACTTCTTTCAGTAGGGAAGAATTTAATCCCTGACTGAAATGACCAGTTGCTCAAATGCACAGTGAAAAAAACAAGCAAAGCAGCTGTAAATGATCAAAAAGAAACATATTTATGTAAGATATCATTATGTTCCTACCTGTTTCACTATAATAATAATCCAAATAGACCATAGACCATCTGCATGCATAATATATTTCCACTTACATAGCAGGAGGCTTTGATAGCCCTTAGTGAACTCCTTTTTGGTTTGAAATGTAAATATGATCTAACTGCTGTGCTTCCATTGAATTTCAGTGGGGCTTTTGTCCTGAACAATTTGAGTTCACTGTCATCTCTTCTCTGTAGAAATTTTGAAAGAAATTTGCTCTTCTGGAATCATGGGAGTTACAGCTTTGTATGCTCTAGTTGTTTTATGAATGAATAATGGTAAGACTTGAGCCTACTCTTGCCATATTTCTTGTACATGTCCACTAGAAAACTACCAGAAGGTGNTATTACAGCAGCAGTGCAATGCAGGCAGCTTCATCATCACCTGGGCACCTGCTGAGTGCTCAGCTCTGACCAGAATTGTTCTGTGCATCAAGAGTGAAGTATTACAACAACCAGCCCAGTCTCAGCTAACTCTGACCCTTTGGTCAGCAGAGACATGGGACTAGTGACTAAAAACTGTGCATGCACCTGGAGAAAAAGCTACATGTTCACCTGTTACTGTCAGCTCAGGAAACAGGATGACAGAAGTTAATGGAAGGACTAGTGAGGTGACCTGGTGCCTCTGTGGAGTTAAGGAGAAGGAGCAGAAAGAACATCAGCATTCACAGGCTGACAGCCTCCAGCCAGACCTTAAACCTGTGCAGCAGAGGCTGCACCAGCCAGCAAAGAACAAATATAGAAAAAATAGGTATATTTTGGATCTAGATTAAAAAGCAATATTATTTCTATTTTTCCAATCTACGAGAAACTCTCAATTTCCTTATGCAGATTATAGCTCACTGTGTCTCTCTTCTGTCCTCCCTTTTCTTCCTCTCTGTCCTAAATGCTTGAGACACTTGCTTTGAGAAGGACCACCCTTTGTTATCACAAGGTTACACTGATATTTCAATAGTTTCTGTCTTAATCCATAAAAGATATTAATCCTTACATTTAAAGAGTTCATATTAGTGAAGCCAGATTCTTCTTCAGAGAACAGATATGTAGCATTATTTCTACATCAACAAAGGCAAGTTTTCTTTGTTCTCATTTATAAAATTTCCCTTCAGATTTCTTCCATCCTGGCTGTGTCAATCAACTTCTATCTACTTTATCTGGGTCTTCTCTCAGCTTTCTCCTGACTTTGCAGAACTACTCTTTTTTGGGGGGATTTCTCAAGTATTGTCAGCTTTCTCTCATCTAATTTCTCCCTTTTTCTTTGCGACTTTCTCTAATTACATCTCTTTCTTACCTTTACATTCAAGACATATGGATCACAATCACCTCCATATTTTTTATTTTCTCCAATAGTATTCTATTTACCCAGTGACAAAATATTTGCCTCTGTTTTTTTTATTTTAACATTCATTTCTTTCTAATCTATCACACCACTCTGTTGTCACTTTCTGCATGCACCAAAGACACTGTTGTCAGTTCTGCAAGGTTTTATTTTGATATCACTCTTATCTTTCAGAAAAAAAAATAGTATTTTATGAAGCTTCATGTGAGTGTAACTATACAAAAATTAATTGAATTGTTTTGTTCCATTCATGCCTGAGTGTATCTCAGAACTGAATGTATCTTTCGGAAAAAAAAATCTGAATTTCAGTCTTCAAAGGATTAGGATTTTCATGGCTTTTAATGACATTTTCTTAAGCATTGCCTGCAGTGGAGGAACTAAAAGATGTGGTTAAAGGAATTACATATGTGTATAAAGTAAAAATACACTGAAATTACGACAAATAAATTAGAGATAATCAATAAGAACAATTATTTTATTAAATTAATGGATAAAAATAATAATGACAGTGAGTTATTTTCTGTCAATTTATCTGGCTACCACTTAGCTCTGTAGTATTATGAAACATTGCAGGAGGGCATTAAGCATGTGGACTCTCATGGCTCTCTTGCAGTTATATTAAAAAAACAGAAAAGAATTGACTCCATAACAACAGCTGCACAGCAAAGAAAAAGACAGAAAATCATAGGCAAATTTGGATGTTCACTGGGATAACAATAAAGATATAACTTCTGACATGTGGTATAAAGATGCCAAGACTGCCACAAACAAGAATTCAGATGAGGATGCAAAAATGGCATAGTAGTGGTTATTACTATTATTATTCTTACTATTATTATTATTATTAATAATAATAA
>VZRX01023815.1:100489-114195 GCA_013398075.1 Notiomystis cincta
CTTTTTTTTTAGCAAATACATTCCCCACAAGCCTCTCTCTAACTTTTGAGGATCACAATTTAACCTTCCATTACAATGACAGCAAGACAGAGATATATGGTGAGAGGCAAAAAAAAAAATAGATTTCAACACACAGGGTCCAAACATTATGAATTTTCTTCATGCCTGTTTTCCCTTGGCTGATTAGTAAAGGACTTGGAACTGGTACACTCTCAGCCACTAAAGAGCATTAATGAGGGAGTGTGGGAGCCATCAGACTTGCACAGGGAAAGTTTCACTATTTTCTTCAGTCTTCCTCTCTGCTAGGGAATTGACTGTCAACTCTTCTCCTCAAGGCCTGGAGGAGTTTCTGTGTTAATGGAAATGCTTTGTGTAGTGCATGTTGTTGACATTTCCTGAATATAATATTCAGTACTTTTCTCCTTCTGAAAAATAGAAGTTGCTATAACCACTGAGTTGATGGTTATTTTCTAATAGATAAATTCATCCAATTTTTGTACAACAGTACAGTGTAGCAGCAGCCTGAATAAGAAGACTGGAAGGCACCATGCTTGTAAGAAACATCCATAGTCTGACTAAGAAATGAAGAAAAGAACATGAAAACCTTTTTCTTGGTCTAAGAATTTGCAAAAATCTGTTTCATGAAGCCTGTCTCTCAGCTGTTTCCTTTGATGTTGTTTGAGTTTCAGTAGGACACATGAAAGGTCTGTAAAAAGGAAAAAGGATTTAACCATATTCTTGAAAGTGCTGACATCTGTTATGTCCATCACAAAGGGATGACAGCCCTCATGCATCTCCACAGGACTGAATGGACTTTAGGCTTGTCAGTGGGAACACGCTGGGCAGACATAACCTTAATCCTACAAATATTCCCTCGGTCTCCAGCAGCACTTATTTTCTTTTTTGGAAGTACTAGAAGGTTAATTTTAAAGAGTCACTGTACTGTATCCTGTAATCACAAGACATTTCCACAAAATGGAGGAGTAGAAAGTGGAGAGTTCAGCAACCTCTAAAAGCATGTTTATATGGGAAAAGATTTTGTTTCTGAAATAATCCTAAAGAGCCAATTTTCGGTGGGTAGACATCTGGATACACATGTCAAAATTGGACAAGAATTATAACCCTGAACACACAAATCAATACCTACTAAGCAGGCATTTGAACACAAATGCCTACCTGGTGTGTGATATCTTCTAATTTTGCAACAACTTGTTGTTTGTGTTCTTTTGGACATATTCTCTTTTTGGCAGACTTCAAAACTGACCAGCACTTCTAATCACAATCCTACCTGACAGTTATGAATGGTTTATTTGCTACCTGTGGAATAATATGAACAATCCTCTCCAGCTATTTTCTCATCCTATTGAAAGCCAAAAGCATGGGTTTAATTTTTGTTTACATTTCCTGTGACATTAGCAACATTTCAGAAAATTTATGAAACCAGAACTGAATAAAATCTTTATATAATTTTAACATTTCTAAAATGTTAAAAATTAATTGTTTTCCTATTTTTATCCACAGTAGGCTAACATGAATAATTCTCTTCACAATGAGCGCAGTACCTTAACTCACAATCAGCTCTAATGACTTTCATGAGGATTCCCTTCTAATTTAGTTCAGCACACTGAAGGAAAAATGTCACAGGATTGTATTATTCTTACGGTTGGGAATTCACGATGGAGGCTTCTGAAAGTAATTGTAAACAAGTTTTAAAAGAAACACTTTGAAAATGTTTCAGCAGTTAGTGGTGTACCTCCATCTGGCCCCTTCTGAACAAGACTGAAGGGAAATCACCAGTACAGAGCTTTCTGTATGGCTCTCACCAAGCTTGTCAGAAGGACACAGCCTTGTGTCATGGGGGACCTTACATGCAATTTTGAGGAAGATCATGATGGTGTGAGGGTGCAATGAGAGATGGAGATCTAAGAGCACCTTCTCTAACACTGACTTAAATTAAAACTGCATTCAGCAAGTCCAGCTTTCCCCAGATTAAGGTGAAGTGGAGAAAGTGAGTGCAGCTGTCTCCCTGAAGAGCTCTGTGTTCCCTGGGCTGGTGTGAGTTCAAACAGGCTGTGTGACGAGAAAATGGGAGTAGTCATAATGAATCAGGCCAAGTATCATGTCCATTTAATCCAGTCCTCTCTCCCAAGCCTACATCCCAGGCTCAGATGTCTAAGGATAAAACAAGAACAAGACAACTGTGCAGTGATAACTCCCAAGAAGAGGTTTGCATTCAGCATTTTCCAGATCAAGAAGGCAGGGCCTTCTTCCAGGGCATGAGGTGTTTTTTCTCAGGGCATGAGGTGTTTTTTCTCATGCAGAATCAGGCACTTGACATGCAGGAAGCAAAGGCAAATCTGTCCAAATGTCACATAATTAAACACTAGCCTTGAAATTACTTTCAATAATTGTTATACAATAACACAAAACATAACACATGGCATCTCTCCACCTATCAAGACAAGCTTTTTGTTTCCTGAAGATTTTCTCTTACACAAGATACACATCCTCTGGTAACCATTATGTGCTGTAAGATCACATATTCTGAGCCTTAAAATTGCCTGGAAGAGTCTCTAGATTGTAACTTTAGGTATATCATACCTTTAGATACTTGAGGTCATATTCACGTCCAGAATTATGTTCTTGAAATTCCATGGATTAATTTTGCACAGTTAGTGTGATTTTTACAAAAGTTCACCCAGAGAGAAATTGCTTCATGTTGGATGATAAATTTAAGTCTTTTATTCTTTCTGACAAATCACTTTGCTGCCAAAGCATTTGAAAAGTTCACAGCTCTTCTGTTTCCAAGGTGCAGTATATTCATCATTCAATGCTTCACTGGACTACAAGGTATCAAAGATTTCAGGGTCATGTTCTAAAATGTTGCTATAAAATTATTCCATTTCTAAAAAGCTTATGAGATTATTTCTGCAGTTACATTCAGTCCATTTTTCTGCAAACCAGAAGTAAAAAGTTTGACTAGGAAAATATCAGAAATGTCTGTGGTTTTATGCCACTTTACCATTGACAGAGCAGCCAAAACACTTGAGTGCAAATGGGCACTGCAGAACCACGTACACATTTCTGTTTGCACACATACACATTCATACACTTGTATAAACACATATAGCTATGCATCTATATGCATACTTTTGTTAGTAATAAAATTATCTGTTAGCATTATTTCTAAAATCTTCAGTTTAAACTATTTCTGTCAGTAACTGGCATATTAAAAAATGAGAAATGAAAAAAGTCCTGGCAGATTTTCATTGAAGATTCATGCAGTCATGTTCTACTCAGTTTTTATGGGCTTGCAAGAAATATGTTTTATCAAAAGCATAAATATAAATATAAATATACATGCCCAGCTGGCTGTTTTATATCTTTATTAAAATAGTGTGTGATATTTCCCTAAAGCAGCTTTGTTTTATATCTTGTTATCAGAATATCAGAAGCTAAGGAGGAAAAATGGAGCCATTGTAACATTTTTTAGTACTTCAGTTACACTTATTAGTCCAGTGTTTTTCCAATCAGATTTAAAAATTGTTACAAGCAAGCTTAATTACCTTTTTAATAAAGTAATTAATTTTCTTTAGAGACTTAACATCGTGATCCAAAATACCACAGTGGGTCTATAACATATCTCTGAGACTCATTCTGCAAATATTACTAGGGCTATTCAAAACACAGCATAAATAAATGACTTAATGGAGAACTGTCTAACAAAAAGTAGTCCTCATCACTATTTGGACACATTTCTAATATAATAATTTACAAACAGAATAACAGAAAAGTATAAAAAGAACACTGTAACTTTTCTTCTTACAATGCATGAGAAAATATTTTTATACTAAGAGAAAACACCTAAATTATTAAATAACCTCTTCAGAAAATAAGAAAACCAGAAACTTTCATGGCTGATTACGATTACATCTAGTATTCATGCATTGTTGTCTACTGTACTTTCCATAGTCTACAAGAAAAAGGTGTTTGGGGTTTTTTAGACTTCAAACACACGAGGACTTTCTACTGACCCTTATAAAACTTGCAGGGACATGTATGTGCCTCCACACCACACAGAATCCCCCTGTGTTCCCAACTCATTCCATGGACACTGACACAAACAAGTCAGTTATCCAGCTGCCAAGATTTCATTACTTATAACTGCAAAGTTTCCTACCTGCTGGAAAGAAAATTGGTTATGTCACATGCAGACTATCAGTGGTTGGGAATTAGCCTTGGGGAATTGTAGGATGTTAAAAATGTGTTGTTTCTTGCTGCAGCAATGTTGTCAGTCTGCAGTACATAAGGTACCATGTCACTTTTATCACTCAGAATCTGCATTGTTCACCCATTCAGATCACACAATCACATGCCTTGCAAGTCCCACTGTTTGAGAATACAGCACTTACCCACAAGGTGCTTCAGGAGCTCCACTCTTTGTGCAATCGGACTAATGCTGGATTTGGCTGCGAGCCGGAACCACGATGGATATTGATCAACCACTCATGCAACGTCACAGTCTTCTTTTCCTCTTTATGCCCAAGGATTTTAAAAATACTGGGGTTCTCCACTGACAGAGAACACATATACCCAGAAAAAAAGAGTACTGGTTAATGTAGTTTCCACCCCATGACACAGGGGAAGAGGAGATGGAAAACACAAAGGGAAGAGGAAGGGGAGAAAAAGGTGTAAAGAGTGTCATGAAAATGGCAGCTGTAGTCCTGAATTTCTCCACTATTTCTTCTCTTCCCTTCTGTAAATATCAGGAGAATCAGAAGCTTCCCACGGGGGAGGTGCATCCTGGGGAAAGAGAATGAGGATGCAGAACAAGAAAGTTCAAAGCAGATGGAGAAGAGGGATAGAGAGATCAGAAGAGGAGATGAGAAAACAGCAGTGCTACAGGAAGGGTTCCTGGAATGAGACTAGGCAGCACTGAGACAGTAATGTACCATTCCATAACAAATTAAGTGTGCATTTTAAATGCACAAAAAATAGTAGAATGGTAAATACCTACCAATGCCTACCAATATAGTCTATAAATAAGCATAAAAAATAGTGGGATTTTTTTTTTATTTTAATGGGCTTGCAGCCTTTTGTCAGATAAAGTCAGACCTTGAACTAGGTTCTTACAGCAAAACATCTAGAAAAGGCTCATGGGAAGTTTCAATAGTGTGCTCCTGTTTGCTCAGGCAGCTACTAGATTTACTAGATTTGCATGTGCAAATATTTGAGTTCTGTGTGCATTCATGGAAAAGTAGCTGGACAGACTGACATTAAAATACATTAGAGAACAGGATCTCTTAGCCAGGCTTTCAGTGTGCCATTAAGTGTACTGCTATCCCAAATATGATTAACAGAAGAAAATAAAAAGAAAATTAGCTTTTAGCAGAAAACTGTTACCCTCAAGTGAGAAATAAGAGCAGTGAAAGGAATGACACAAGACCTTTACTTTCCTTGTAATTACTGCAGAGTTAAAACATTGTGGAGTAAGTGCTTCTGGGAACAGACCAATGGAATTGGATTTTCCACTGAGAAGTAGCAAGAGAAAAACTGTGGTCATCACTCTGCAGTTTGTAGCCAGAGCATTTGCTTATGTGCTGCTCTTATAGTTCACATACCTACCTTGCTGGCTATTGAACACAGAAGCTGAAGAGTTGTAGAATGTATCTATCTACACTGGGAGGCCACATTTAAATTGATTTTTCCTTTTTGAAACTTTAGTTCTTGTCTAACAGTAGAACTATACTAAGATGTTTATTATTGTGGTTGATTTTGATTGCTTTTGTTTTAAAGTAACTTTACATGAAGGGCAGGCTTTGTAACATTATGTTTTCAAAAATAATTCGGTTCTTAACTTTGCATTATACAAGACTCTTAAAAACATAAGCTATGTACAAATAGTACTTTATTGACTGACCACATACGAGACCTCCATTTTTTATAATGCATAGATGACTGATAAATATGAAAATCTGTTTGCAGTGGTTTATCTCTGGGTTAAATGGACAAATTGCTTTATGATTCTCATGCTGTCCAGTTTTTAGGAATGTGTCTCTAAACACAGTAAGTTGAAAGCTGTTGCTGCCCATGACAATACAAATGTCCTATAATTTTTTTAAGCTTTTTCACCTGTCAGTATAGATAGTGTCTGCCCAGTGATTGAGTGCCATTAGACCCAGCAAAAACTCCACAAACAAACAGTGCAGGTGTCCATCTGTGTCTTACAGGCACAGCACTCATAATTCAGTAAGTGTACTTGAATGAATTTTAAGGTCCCAGTGGAGCAGAATGAGAAAAGAATTGCTGGGAGAGGTTATGTCCCATATTATACTAACTGGTACTGCTAGAAAAAAACCCCAGGCTATCAGACATGCAATCCATTTTTCATACCTAAAAGAGAAACAACAGGCTGTTCTTCAGCCTGGGAACAATTGCTATGGCTCTAAAAGAAGTGTTTCAACCTGTTATAAAACCCAAAGGGGAAACAAAAAAAAGAGGGGGAGGGAAGGGGCAGGAGAAGGTGCAAGGAAGAAAGGCACTTCCTTGCATAAAAAGCAAAGAACCTTTATTACTAAGATGAGGAAAAGTTGTGATGGGTATTAGTAGTTGAAGACAGTGAAGACACATGACTTTGGTAGCAGGGCCCTGACAAGGGTGAGTAATTAGCTGGTGATGGCTTTTGGGATAAATTCTAATGCAATGTGAAACCAGAGATTTCACATGGTTAGTAATTTTCAGCTTACTATATTAGAATATTTCCTTTTCTAGGCTATATTTACTCACTGAGTTCAACACACTGCTGTAGTCCACTGGCCCAGGATGAAAGTTTTTTCCTGTACTATTTTTTTTCCAACTCATGGGCAATAAATTTCTGTTTAACTTTCCCTCATGAAGCAGATTTTCCACCACAGTCACACCCAGTGAGCTGTTTTCCATGAGTAGCTGGTAACCTGAGTTTTTCCCACACCTAACTCTTTCTTTTCCCTACAGTTTCAGTTCAGATGGAAATGTTTCAACAAATAATCCTGCTGTTTTCCTCTCAGGACCATCACTGAAATCTCATGAACTCCACATTCAGCAGTGATGTGAGAGTACTGAGGACTTCACATTGCTGAGTCTCTCAGAGTAAGGGTTTAAAGATCAGCTTGTTCATCTGCACTCTCCACAATCATCTGTACTAACACCATCATCGTCACCATTGGTTCATATATCTGGATTCACTGCCACTGTCCATTATAGATTCAGCTGTCCATAAAGAAAATCAATTCAATGCCAATTTCTCTTTTTTAAAATTTTAGTTTACACCATTTTCAGTCAAAGTTGTGAAGTTTTCCAATTAGCACTTGGTCTCTTCAGAGTGGGTTAAGACAGGTGCCTTCATTCTCCCCAGAGTTAATATCCTTACCTGAACACTCATTTAATGTAAACTTAAATGACTTTTTTTATTGCAGGATGTGTAGATAACAGAATTAATAAATAAAATCTCTTGATTTTATCTATTTATAAAATAGATATTTATTTATCTCTTTATTTATCTATTAATGTTGGAATGAACTCCTTAACAATGTGCTTATGAGCCCTATTTCTGCAATGCTCCCCTCTTGGCAAAGAACTTACATTTAATTCCTGACAGCTGAGTACATGTTTAAGTATTATGTTGGTGGCTGGCCATCATATTCTCTACATCACAGAACCTGGCTTTTAGACAGATCTGCTGGGCAAGAGAGGGGATGGGGATGGGTGTTAAACTGTAGGATACTGCTACCCGTACCTTTTTTTTTATCCCCAGATACAAAGAAGAAATATTCAAGTAATATACTTTTGAAGGTGAATACTAAACTTCAAAAGTTTATAGGAAAACTTAAACATTAATTTAAATATTATGACTATGAGATAGTAGTGATTGAAAAAAAATAATTATTAAACATTTAAAATGGTATATCACCAGATGTCCTCTCTCAACTATTAAGAATCCATTAGGCAGGCTTCCTTAAGTGTAAGTGTATTTATCCTTGTACAAAAGCAGTCTCTTTAGGTATTCTGGGCTATCAAAATATGAATGTGCCTTTTTCTGTGTTCTTTTTCCTTTAAATCTGCCTCATCAAAATAGCAGATACTTCCAACTGTATATTTCTAGACTGGCTTCACTACTTAGTTGCCAACATTTTGGATCATTGTCAATGAAATCCAAAGGCCAGTCCAATCTATGGAGCTTCAAGGGGAGTAATTTATTCTATAATGTATGACCTATCTGAATATACTGAATAATTACAGAAAGTTTTCTAATGCAATTTAGTTCAGCTGACTCTGTATTTAATGAGGAAATTATAATGATGTAGTATATTAAATATATTTATCTAATTTGCAAAACTTCCAAAAAAGAAGAACTATTTTGTATGAAGATAATAGTGCCCACTGCAATCATATTGTACTTAGGAACATGAAAGGGATTAGATTAAAAATGGATTACCACATAGATATACATATATATATTTCATTTAATAGATTAAAGGAGAGAAAAGCAGTGCAAGTTTTGAAAATGTATGTATGCTGTGATCACTATTTACTTTTATCTCAAATGAATCTGTAGCTCTTTCCCACAGACAACTTGGTCCAAACTGTTCCTTGCACAGTCCAGCTCCTGCAGTCAAATGCAATTCTTAGCTTATTTATTTTCAGTTATGTTCACAGATGGAGGCAGAAGCTGATGCCCTGACTTTGAGAAGCTTGATGTTCATTTGGAATGTGAGAAAAAAATTAGTGGTGCCATGATAATGCCAAGACAAGATTTCAGGATGCTGACAGACAGCTTTTCTGACTCACTGGGAAGTCTGCAGAGCCAAACCAGAGACTATGCAGCACCACACTTAGTCTTAGCTGTGCTTCCACCTCAAGTTGTCAGGCAATGCAAGATTAAGCAGAACAAGTGGCATCCAAAAAGAAGAACACATAGGTAATTATGCAAAGTCAAATCTCACTCAACAGTGGTAATACTGCTGTCCTCCAGAGACTGCTGCTCCAACATTGTATACAAAAAGGTTTCAAAATAAAGAGCCATTCTCCAGGAACTTGCAGGCTGAACACAACACGAGAGGCATTGTACAAACCCACAACAGAGGCAATGACTAAGGCTCCTGCTCTAAAATATCTCCCCCCCAAATGTCTTTTCTAATGGCTCTCACAAATACTCCCAAAAACAGATTTTCCAAAATACAGAGCAATGTTGAGCTAGTGATTGCTGACTTCTGCTACCTAATCACAGTGTGCAGCTGCACAGAATAATAGTGAAATTAATTTGAAGTTTACCCATGCAATAACAATGTTTCCTGGAAAATGTATGCATATTGCTTTGGATCAAATAAGTGAACTACTGGTCAGTCTCCATATAGGCAAGCTTTACAGCAGCAGTAACAATTGTTTGTACAATGAAAGCCTTAACCTCGGACAAAATATTCTTCTTCCAAAGTAAAGGACTGCACTGATATATTCTGTTGAACAAGGTAGAGAAGCTGTGGCAGCAGTGACTAAAGCAATAAAGATCAATAAAAGTGACAGCACAATCCAGAAATGAATGTGATTTTCTTGTAGAACAGAATGGTTTGCAATAGGCACTATAAAATGTAATTGAAAATTCTGGTTATGCATATATTAGAGGCTAAATTAGGAAAATAGTATAGTTACTTTAAATGGCAATTCCTGTTTCAAAGGTGGTTAAAGTAATAATTGCTCAATTCTGATTATATGAAAATTCACTGTATATTTCAGAAGCTGTAAGAAGTAATGAGTGTTGGTTTAGGAGAAACAGCAAGTAACAGACAGTGCTGTGGAAATCCTCACTAAAGGTTAGCTTGTGAATTGTTTTGAAAACATGCCAGTACACATTAATTACATGCAAGCTGATTTTTCTTTTGTTATTAAATACACTTACTCCTACAATGTTTACTCCTACTACTCCACAACTACCACTGATGATAATAATACAATCTGGAGAAGCACAGTTTCACTTAAGCAAATAATTTTCTGTTTTCTATCATCATGCTTCTCTCATTCTGGCAATTTACCCAAAGGAATATCATAGCTAATTGATGCCATCACAATCTGAAGGCCTATTATCTTCAAAGCTTAATTGTATGTATCAGTACAGCAAAGGGCAGAAATCCTTTATTTGAAGGGTTGACTTTTTGAGAATCTGAAGGCAGAGCAAGAGCTGAAAAATAATGATAATTGCTCAAAAGTCATTAGGTATTATTATGAATGGAAATCTATTCCATTTGCTGCAATGGACTAGTAATATACAGCCTTATTTTAAGTAAGATAATTTTCATACAAATAGTGACTAATGCTGCAAACATCTGTAAAGCATGCTCTTTGGGCTATTCCAGCTGTCAGTAGAATTTAACTAGTGGGAACTCAAAATGAAGAAGGAGGTAATGAAAGCATTAATTAAAATTATGTTATTTTCTAAAAAGGAAAGAAGCTACTTCCTGTGTGTATGAGGAAAGCGCAGGAGGACATAGAAAACAAGACCTAAAGGATCAACCTTTCCACCCAGCTGAACTTCTAATGGGGGTCAGAAGCAGGCAGCAAGAGCAGAGCTGTGCAGGACTATTTCAGCAGCAGCACCCCTGTGCTCACAGACCTCCAGGGAACTTTGTACAGACAGAAACAGCTGCAGAAAACACCTCAGAGGAAGGAGGAATCTGCAAAATGAAATTGTTTCTAGTGTATTTGCTCTGTGCCAGAAAAAGACCAGGCCTTGGGCTTTGTCAGTCTACAAAGATTTACAGTCTATCTGTAAAACACACAGAGCCTTATTCTCAAACTGTGAAAGGGTTCATACACATTTTGCCAAATGCTTCTTCTCTTTCACACCTTTGAGGAACAATCTCCTGACCAGTTTTGGTGAGGTTGGTGAATATGACACCTTACTGAAGTGCTCAGAGTCTTTGACAGATTTACCAGGTGTCAGAAGACCAAGGGCTTGTTCACAGATTCTCACAGGTCCTGCTATTTACCTCTTGCATAGCAATACCCACATGAAGAGCACAATCCTAGGCAAGAGGACATACCTGCAGAGCACTAATGCAGCATCTCAATGGTAATTCAATTTAAAAGTAAGCTTCTGCAGGATGTCTGCAGTATACAATTTCATTATATTGCAATTAGCTTGCTGTCAGCCTCTCAATAGCACTCATATTCTGGCTATGTCAGCCTTATGTTTCAGTATCTATTTCAGTCAATATGTAGGCTCAGGACAAAATAACCAGGAACTTTCTAGATAAATTGCATATAGTCAATATATCTACTTGCTAGAATAGTTCAGGGGAAATGCAGGGGAGCAGAGTTTATCTGCTTTAAATCAGGACAACACAAAGTTTACCCAGTTTTCACCCACACTAAGTCTATGATTTACTGTTGTCCTACTGCTCTTAGACACACTAAAACCAGGCTATTCTGCTGGTGGCTCCACACTCTCCTAATTCGTTTTGGACAGCATTCTGCACTAAAAATACATGCTTCTCATAGGTGTGGGGGAGATGAAAGTTTTGGGAGGGAAGAAACTCTTTTACTGCTAGCAACACAGCCAACAAGTGGGTTAGCTGCTCAGCCCAGGGGAGGAGGGGTGAATCCAGCTGACATTCTGCACAAGCACCTTGGCACACGTGCACAGCATGGTCAGCTGGACAACTCACTGACTGGGGCCCCCCAGGGCTGGTCTGCAGGGTTTGCTGAGGCCACCACAGTAGATCCTGTCCTTTGGAGATGTCACCTTCTGCTGAGCAGCTACCAAGGAGGCCAAAAGTGCTTCTTTGAAAGCTCTTGGTAAGGTTCTCTCCTATTCTAAGCATGGCTTCAGCAGGAGAGGAGTATGTGTCATGGAGAGTTTACCCTGTTCATTCACCCAGGACAATACACAGAGCATGATCAAAACCAGGTTAGGAGAAAACACCTCAGGCCATGCTGCTGTCTAAGTCTCCAACTAAATATTTCACAAGATAGCACATGTCCTCTCTTGTTTACTGCTGCACAGTGACACAGCTTCAGCAGCTTTCCCACCCACCTACTCTACTAACCACAGCACTTTACACACAGCAAATTCCCAAGAGAAAAAAAGGCAGAAAATGAGTGTTTGTATTCTTTGAGGGGGAAACAGAACAGAATATGGAAACAGAAGGAAACAATGCAGCTCATTTCAAAATAACCTGCCTGCTCTGAAATGGGCTCTGAGCATTTGTCCTGAACTGGTGTGTAAAGGGCAGCAGCAGGTCTTCCCCTTAGTTTCATCCTGGATCAGGAAGAAAGTTAGGATCACTATAGCCACCAACCTATAGCTCAAAATGCTTAAATCCCCACATACACACTTGTCCCACTTTAGGTGTATAAATCTTCTCCCACAGGGTTCTGCTATCTCGGTTCACCAACCAGTGCTCCAGTGGTGTTTAATGGACCAGTGACTTCTCTGGGTCACACTGCTTAGAGTGCTCTTCTCTGAAAAGTGTTGAAAAAGAGTGGTTAATCTCTGAGCTTGATCACCTGGGGTCTTGTTGGCCTGGGGTAGCTATATACACTGTCAGAGCCAGGGCAATTTTTCTTAATGGCCCAGTAGTACAAGGCCATGAGTTAGATAAAACAAGTTCAGCTGGAAAAGCTTATGAAAAAAATAGTAAGTAGTCTCTAGGCTCACACAAATAATTTGAAGAAATATACATCTTAGAAAGATGGAGACTTTGCTGAAGATGCAGGCATTGTAATTTGAGGTTAATATATTTCCCAATGTTTCCAGGCTATTAATATAAAGAAATATTTATAAAATATATTTGAAATATTTTAAAACGAATGATGGGAAACCTTGATGATTTACTATATTTGATAATGATAGTGTGGTAATTACAAATGATCTTGTTTGAATGATCAGGACCTAGAATGAAAAGCAATGTTACAGAATTGAAAAGGGGAAAGGAGATATATCTTACCTGTGTTATTTTTCCTTCAGCTCCTTTAAGACTAGACCCTAGCGCTTTGTGGGCATTAGAATGTAATTATTGAAATTTTTCACTTCTCAAAATATATTCTCTCAATCTTTCAGAAGCAAATTATAAAAGAAATTTGGAAACTTATCTGAAGCAATAAAGTGAAGCTGTAATGTATTGAGTCCAAAACTACTGCTTTGTGAAAAACAAGGTCTGAAAAGCTGATCCTGGTTAAGGCTTCATTAAGGTATCCACTGTCTAAGAGAGGTAAAATAACCACTTTATTGAAAAAGCAGTTGAAAGAGGAGAACAAAATAATCTTTGTTATTGCATACACACAATTATGTTATGTCATCCATGTATGCAAATAAAATAATAAAGGTAAAGCAAAATATGGCTTTGGAGCAATCACTGAGGTTTTGCAAAAATACAGAGAAACAGATTAAATGCATGTTACCAGTAGATGTTCAGGTGCTTTCATAAAATTAACATTATATATAAACACAAATCAGTGCTTAAGTGCCAGATGGTTAATGAAGACCAGACAGGAAACTTCCATAATTCACAATAATGAGTATGGTAATGAGCCTGCATTATAAACTGAACAGCCGAGTGATACATAGTGCCTACTTGAAACAACAAAGCATTTGGAGTGTTTGATATTACAAGAAAATGTTGAATTTCAACAACAACAAAAAAAGAAACAAACAAAAAAACAACAAAAAATACCCC
>VZRX01023816.1:0-10865 GCA_013398075.1 Notiomystis cincta
TCTTAATCACTGCTTAATTAACTAATAACTGCTCAACCTCAAATACTGAATTTCCAGCCTGTACAAAAGGTAAATTCTTATAATAAATAAAATATAACTCACAGCTTTACAAACAAAAACCAAAAGGCAGGACAGCAAAAAACCCACATGGAGGCATTTAATTAGGCAAAATTTATTCAGTTAAGTAATTTTAGAACTGGCTAATCTACTCCCAATAAATCTGGATATAAGAAAGGAACAAAAAGAAAAATTCTGAAAAGAAAATGTGACTCTGGATAAGCATTAATGAGAAAAATTCACAAGTGAGGAAGAAAAATGTTGTGTGAAATGTGAAAAGAGACAAGAAAATCTGGCTCTGGAGACCTTCAGGGAAGAAAAGATTTTATAAAACTGAGAGAAGAGTGGAAAATAAAATTCCAGTGATAGGATGAGGAAAATCATTGGGTTTGGACATTTTTAGGATATCAGAGTCAGGCTGGCAAGGAAATATTCTCAATACCAGTGGGTGAAAGAGCCAAACTGGGAAAGCTCCTCCACACCCCTCAGAAATTGGGATGCCCAAGGACACCAACACTTACAGCTGAATCTTTAAAATGTCATTTTGCCATCAATTTCCTTTCTTAAAGAATCAAAAAAAATCAAAATCAAACTCTACAGGGCATCAGTAGCATAAACATAACCTGAATTTCATTAAAATATTTCTAGTTTTCCTTATGAAGTTTCTATCTACAAAGGCTGTGAATGGAGTAACCATTAAAAAAAAATAACATTAAATAGTTCTTCAGTTATGTTTTAAAACATTGCAAGATGTACTTACTTTGAAACCACTGTGAGAGAGCCAGGAGTGTTTGCTGGGAGCTGAACTGCACTGAACCAAAACAGAGCAACCCTGAAGTTTTTTAAGCCTGTGAGCAACAAAAATAAAAAAAAAACACTCATTATTTATTCTCCCTGACTCACTCAACTCTGCATTCATTCCCTTTATGCTAAGAGGTAACTCAGCCACTGCTCTCATGACAAAAAACACCTTTTAGAGGTATTCTCAATGTGTTATTAGTTAATTATAACCCTTGGCTGTGGAACTTCCATCACTCCTGCAGATGGCAACAGCCAGAGGTGGTGGGGTCACATGGCAGTAACGAGGTCAATTAATTAACCAAGTTCATGCTCTCCACCCAGGTGGTACCAAAGCTCCCAGCAGGTTTTGCATCCTCCCTGGGCAGAACATTCCCTCTCCAGGGCAGGTTTGAGAGAGGAGTTTGGGCTCCCTGGGGGGAAGGTTCCTTGCCAAGCTGTGCAGCAACATTTACAGCCAGGGAAGGGACCCTAAAACTCATCCCCTCCCACCCACCCAGCCTGGCCTTGGGCACTTCCATCGCTGCCAGCTCTCTGATCACACCTAAAGACACCCAAAAACTCCAACACTTCCTGAAGGATTTTCAAATCCTTGTTTATATGACATAATCTGGGTTGTCCATCCAAAAAACCCAAAGCTTCTGTGCACTCAGATTTCCAGGAGCACGATTTTAGTCCTTTATTATTTCTTAAAAGCTTTTCCCCATCACCCCTTGATTTGAATCCCATTTGTCTCTCTTCACTGGGGCTTCCTCAAATATTGTTGCTCTTCATTAAGCACAAAAGCATAACAGAGTGTTTAGTAATTGATATAGTTTATCTACAGAGAAAGAAACAAACAGAACCCCCTCCTTTGTACCTTCCTAGAACCAAACTGTGATTTATTGTCCCACTTGTACAAGATTGCTCTTAATGATTTACTCAATAAAGGCCATGACTGGAAGTAACTGAAAATCAAAGTGCAGAAATAATGAGTAGGTGAATTTGAATATTCAACACCTCATGTAAAGCTCATGAAAACCTATGTAGTCCTTAAAAATAAACAATATCATTTATCCCATCCAATTGTAATCCAAAGTGTAAAACAAAATACACCTACAAAAGGTAAAGGTATTATCTTCCCTCCACCTCCCATTTCAGAGGCTCTCAAATTTTTTAAACCACTCTATTTATAATTACAAGGTTTCAGATTTCATTCATAACCAGGTTTTGTTCCCATGACCATAAAGCCCTTCCTAACACATTACAAAAGCAGTTTGCTTTAGCACTAAAAAAGGAAAATCAAAGTTATCTTTCAAGAAACTTTCAAAGTGAAGGGGAAACAAAAGGTGAAGTGGTCTCAAAAGAAACAACACAGCTACTGTGAATAAAGAAAAAAATTATTAAGAAGGAATTTTTCTTAACCAACATGTAAAATTATTTTTGCTTTCTTTCAGAGGCAAACAGAAACTCAAGGTCAAGAGATCACTCATTATCTAACATTTACTTTTTTGCCTGCAGCTGGAAAGTATTACCAAGTTTGACCCCACATCAAGGGTTACTCTACCTCGAGAAAAAAAGCTGCATTTCCATAATTCTTTTAACCACACTGACTTCCTAACAATACTTCCTGAAAGAAAATCTGGCTCCATTTCCATCAGTGCAAAAATTCCCTTTAAATTCAAAGGCCAAACACTTCATTCTGCATCTGCACTGGAGCAGACATTCATCCTCAACATTATCTGCTCCTGCCACAGCAGGGAGGGCTGGAACTGGCACAGCAGAGCCCTGCCAGCTCACGTTGGCACCCCTGATGTTTTGGCTTCAATCATGACTGCAGGGTGAAAACCAAAAATTGGAGATTGACTTCACTTCTGTCTGCAACAAAACTCCCACTGACCTGGCCAAGGTTGGGATGTTGTGATAAATAAAGGGAGTCCAAAGCCTCAGGGTGGGATTTTCTGGGTTTTGAGCTGAGGGGTCTGTGCTGACACCCAGCCCAAAGCACAGAGGGACCTGAGCCAGGGCAGTGTCACATGAAACAACCTCTAATGGCCAAACAAACCAAAATGTTGTTTCAGAGCGCATTGATCTGTGCCAGCTCCCTGTGACAGAGGAGAGCAGCCCTGGCATCAGCAGCTCAGTTCAAACAGTAAAGACAAAAAGAATGTCCAACCCCAGCAGGCAAAGTCCATCCTTTCTAAAAGCAAAGTCCATCCTTCCTAAAGGCAAAATTCTCATCCTTCCAAAGGCAAAGTCCATCCTTCCAAAGGCAAAGTTCCCATCCTTCTTAAAAACAAAGTTCTCATCCTTCTTAAAAACAAAGTTCTCATCCTTCCAAAGGTAAAGTTCTCATCCTTCCTAAAGGCAAAGTCCATCCTTCCAAAGGCAAAGTTCTCATCCTTTTTAAAAACAAAGTTCTCATCCTTCCAAAGGCAAAGGTCTCATTCTTCTTAAAAACAAAGTTCTCATCCTTCCTAAAGGCAAAATCCATCCTTCCTAAAAGTAAAGTTCTCATCCTTCCAAAGGCAAAATTCATTCCAAAGGCACAGTTCTCACCCTTCCTAAAGGCACAGTTCTCACCCTTTTCCCTCTGGTTTTATTTGCAGCCCAGTGTAGTGCAGGATTTGTTTGTCAGAAACGTCCATAATGTGCAACATTTTCACATCTCATGCTTCATTAAATGAGTTATTAAGTTACAAGTTCTTTAAAAGTCAGCATGGATAAACAAGCACTGCTCCATGAACCTTGTGGGTCCCTTCCAGCTCAGCACATTTGGTGATTCTGTAATAAACAAAAATCTTTAGAACGTGAGAGAAATCAATAGAATTTGTACTTACAATAAAATAGCAAAAAAATTCCTTTTTATACAATAATAAATAAACTAAATTACCTTTATGTATGTTTTTCCATGCTGCAGGATCTAAAGCATCAGGAATCCACAGCCAGAGAGAAAGGAATAAACCTCAGTGCAGAGAAAGGCAGACACCTGTGCCATAAAAACACTTGGGGGTGTGTGTGTAATATATTTTATTGGGCAAATATAAAAAGCAGCCACATCAATCAAACCCTAAAGAGGCATTTGGAAGACCTTAGAATACAGAAAATTAATTCTGGAGTGCAGAGGCTTCTCACTCCACCATCCATCAGAGCAGCAGTGAACGCTCTCAAAGTTTCACGTCTGCTGCCAACAGCTGTAAAGAAAACTGAAGCCATGAATTCCCCAAACAAGAGCTGAGCCCCTGCTGCTGACACAGCAGCTCTGCTGCTGCTGGGAACATCTTCTTCTTTGGGTTAGGTCATTTGAACAACCCAGTAATTGCTTTTCAACATCTCTGGGTTAAATTAAGGCTCTTTTTCACCCCCTGACACAGCCTTTGGGTGACCAAAGCTTTGCCTTCCCCTTGCTGCCTCCTCATCTGCCTGTGAATTTTGTCACCACCTGTATTTGTGATATCTCCACCTTTATGTTGAACACCTTCCTCTTTCACTGCTCAACAACCCTTCCCTTTATCTCCTCAAAATCCACAAATTCACACTCCAGGCTGTGAAAATATTTCTGCCTCCACAGAAAAACATCACCAATATCTTCACAAATACAGTTCCTAACTTGGACCAGGAAACTGCCAGAGGAGATTCCCCATCACTTTTTACAGCAGCTCTTTCCAGCAGCCCAATGTCTCTCTATTCCCTGCACTGCTACAACTCCAGGTTTTGTTGCTGCTCTGTCAGACATTTTGGCTCCCACCCAAACTCCTTGTCCCTCACTGCTCTCATCTGGAAAAAAATGCACTGACTCTTCATCTCCTTTCAGTCCAAATTCAAAATATTCTTTATTTTCTCCCCTATGAATCACCTTTATTTCTCCCTCCTCCTAGAGCTCTGGAAAGTGTTAACTGCATAGCACATGTGAATGCTGCACTAATGAACTGAAAACACAAAGCTGGTCTTGCTTTTCTAAACAACAGAAAGAGAACAGAAAACAGATTAAGTATCCCATTACATTAAAAAAAAACACCCCACTAATAAATTAGAATAAAATTCCATTTAGGCTTCCTATCATCTGTCTTGGTGTTTAAAATGTGCTTAAAGCCATACTCTGAAACAGTTCAGGAGAAAATGTACTTGCAAAAGGCACACAGAGCTACGAGTTTGCTTTTGATGCCATTGTTCAAATGAAGACTCAAACCCCAGACCTGACGTGGGGCTGGCAGTTCTGGGGATGGTGCCCCAACCCAGCTTTACTGCAGATAATGAGATAACCAAGGGGTCTATTAAGCAAAAGGTGGTGGTGAATATGGTAATACACAAAGAAAACTTGCTCTGAGCTGCCTTTTACTTCTAATTCTGAGCATTAAGGGCATTCAGACAGTGCTCCACACTAAACCAGTCCATCACAGTCCTTTCCTGGAGCTGAGCTGGGATTGAAGTCCTGGAGTGACATCCTGGCCAAGTCCATTTCATAAACATGCACAATTTCAGCTCAATTCCCATAACATTTCCATCCAATGCTGGGCAACCAGTGAGTTAAAATCAGGTATTTTTTACATCCTGAGTTGAAACATTTTGTTCTACACCAATCCATCACTGGCTGTCAGAACTTTTAAGAGCAGTAATGTAAAAGTATTATTTTACCAGACAGCAGGACCTTAAGTGGAAATTAAAACACAACAGAAGGGTGACACATCTGTGCTGCTGCAGCCTCTCTCATCGGTGAAAATTCTCTGCTTTAGTTTTACACTTTGCTCAATAAACTGTAATTTAGTTACAGTATAAGCAAGGTTAAATGCTGCTGTCTGCAGGCCAAGAGAGAAGTAACAGAGTCTTCAAATGAGAGGGGTTTTTTTCACATTTATTTGCTGTCTCTTGGCCAGGCACCAAGCTTTCATATTCATAGCAGCATAAAAAGCAACCAAAACAACAACAAAAATTCCTGCTGAGCCTATTAAAGTGTCATTTTCAGCAGCAGGACTCCATAAATCACAGTGACATTCCCACCTCAGGTGCTGCCCCTGCAGTCACTGCAGCTGCTTTGCTCACACAGGTGACTGGGTTGGATTTGTTATGCACAAGGAGACCCCAGTCCCACTCCCTGCCCTACTTTTAGCTCAGGAAACATCTTCCATGAGGATTTGATGTGCCAAAATGGGGCTCCCACCCAGCTCTTCTCCTTGTATCCCCTGCCTTGGGCTGTGGGTGAGGAGCTGCAGGAGCTCCAGCCTGATCCTGGATGCACTCCCAGCCCTGGAATCCACCAGCCTCAGATTGTGGGAAAACAGAGACTCAGGGAGGTAATCCAGTCCCTGGGAATAAACTCAGGTGTCTGGGCAGGTAAAACACAGCCCTGGGTTGGCCTCATTGGGAAAAACAAAGTTCAAATTGAATCCCAGCTGATTTTTAATCTGAGACTCGGGTCACAGCCAGGCAAAGTGGAACAGGAAATACCAAAATATACCAGCACACATCTTAGGGGGGGGGTTGTGTTAAAAGGGAAAATCAGCAGAGCCTTCAGGACTAAAGTAATTCAAAGTTAGGGGCAGCCCCTCCATTGCAGCTGCAGAGATGCTGCTCCACGTCCCACTGGATGGGACTGGAGGGATTTGGCATCCAAGAGCCTGTGCTGGAAAATAGGATGGAAAGAGGAACTGCTCTTGACAGCATCTGCTGGTTCTCATTTACAACAATAAACTGTAATTCTGCTTTCAAAAGGCAGGAGGTTTTACCTTCATATTTCACAGGCTGTATTCACTTTGTTATAAAATAAATTGAATTTAACCCCTCTATTTAAACATCCTTGGGGTTAAAGAAAAAGAAGAGACACCCTTAAATTCCCATTGCTATTGCAAAGTATTTCTGCTGAAATGGGGGAGGAAAAATGGAGAAGAAAAATCTCTGTAATGCCACTGGTATTACAGATCAAATTCTTTTAAATCACACACAGAAAATCCTCCTCCCCTGAAAGATTGAATAGCAAAGCTGTAAAAAGTACTTTTGTATCAAGGAGTCTTTATTAAATATCCAGAATATGTTATGTGGTATTTATTCCTTTCCTAGAGTGCATTATCATCAGCACTTGTCCAACAATATATAATTTAAATCAATAGCAAAGCTCTCATTGACATCTTTGAAGGCAGTTTATACCCTAATTTACTAAAAGCACTCATCTGCAAAGAGTGTTTCTGTTATTTATTACAATTAATTAAACTCTTCTGTATTATGTTAAAATGCACATCTTGTAAGTCCTCGAGGGCCTGGCTGGAAAGAAAAATAAAATTTTACAGGACCCCTTTTAGCAGAGTAAAATAATGTCTGTTAAAACATTATCATGAGAGGATTATTCATTTCAAAATATTTCATTTTTAAATACTAAAATATTCTTCTTGATTTGCTATTGTTTTAATCTGCTTTCTTGTATTACATGCACCACAAAGGAAAAACACAAAAAAATTGCTGTGGTTTGACAATTCAGATTTGTTCAGTGAACCAGGAAACATTGCTGTCCAATTCTCAGCATTTAGGAGCTGGGTCTGTGCTGCAAAAAAGGAAATCAGAAAGCACAAAGTGCTACTGCTGCTAAATATGGGGAAAATACGCAAAATGCAGGGTAATAGCAATTTACATGTTTGCTTCATGACGTTTTAAGATTAATTTTACCCAAAAAAACCCTCCTGGGACTGAACTTCCAATCCCCTCCTGACATTTTTGCCTTATTGAGTAATTTGGGGCCCATTTGGGAGAGGCAGAAATCTCAGTGGCGGGGAGTTTGCAACAACAGACAGGGAGGGATGGACACAGAATCAGACAAACAGGGAGGATTAGAGAGATCCATGAAGGTCAGAGGAAAAGTGGGATCCAAATCCAGCTGAACGACCTAACTGAGCACGAAAACTGGACGTTATCAGCATCCTGGAGATAACGTCCCTCTGGAGCTGAAAGAAAAAGTGTTATTTAAGATTTGTCTCACAGCACAGCTCGGCTACGACTAGGAAATTATTTTGCTACTTTCGAGTCCTCCGAGTTGGAGTTACTTTACATCAGTAATGTTTTTCTTCCACCATCCTTCAAGGCCGCTTCTGGTGCCCTCGGAGGATCAGACCTGGCATCACTCCGGGATTTTTTTTAACGTGTTTTAAGTGCGTTTTAACTGTGGCAAAAGCCGTCAAAGCCTCCCTAGATCACATCCACAGAGGGCATAAAAAGAGCCTTTGCCACTGTGCCTCGCTAAAGCCCTGCAAAGAGCACAAAGCAGAGCCCTGCGGCGCCCAGGGGTGCGGGCTTTGTGCGGGATTAGCTCGGGATTAGCTCGCTGTGCGCTCCGGCCCGGGCTCAGCCCCGGCCTGGCTCGGGCTCAGCCCCGGACCGGCTCGGGCTCAGCCCCGGACCGGCTCCAGTTTAGCCCCGGATCGGCTCGGGCTCAGCCCCGGATCGGCTCGGGCTCAGCCCCGGACCGGCTCGGGCTCAGCCTCACGGCCCAGCCCCACAGCTGGGCTCAGCCCCAGAGCAGCCCCACGGCTCCAGCTCAGCCCCACGGCTCGGGCTCAGCCCCACGGCCCAGCCCCACAGCTCAGCCCCAGGGCCCGGCCAGCGCCCCGGGACACCTCGGGCTCTGCGGCTCTCCCAGCGCTTCCCCAGCCGGGCAAGAGAAACTCCGCCACTCGTGGGCTCAGCTCCTCTTTGACATCTTTTTGGTGCCGTTTGGAAGTCTTGGGTGTGATTTTTTTTAAAAAAATACGTTTTCTCGCGGCTCACTGGGGTTATTGAACCACCCAGACCACAGAGGCAGCCGGACCGCGAGCCTGAATTTTTAAACCCGAGAGCTGTGAAATACTAATCCCGGAGCGAGGCAAAATGGATTTGCTCAGGTTTAGGGGGCCAGAATGATCAATCAGCACACAAAGGACTCCTTCCATCACTAATGTGCTTTTGCTGGGAATAATATATGTAAGAAAAATGGAGTTTTTAACCTTTCCTCCAGAGAACCACTGCTTTTCGGAATTACTCGACGGCAGCGACGGGGATGAAGAGGAAATTCTTGTCTGTGGAGAAGATTTAGAGCTTAATCCTTTTGATGGCTTGCCTTACTCCTCCCGTTATTACAGACTGATGAAAGAGAGGGAAGAGCTTCCAATATGGAAAGAAAAATGTACTTTCATGGAAAGTTTGCTTCATAATCAAATTGTGATTGTGTCAGGAGATGCTAAGACTGGCAAGAGCTCCCAGGTCAGTACAACGGAGTTGGGTGGGGGTTTTAATGTATTTTTAGAACATTTATTAAGGTATGAATTTCAGAGTTACTATAACTATCATAATCCAAGTATTAAGGCCAGAGAGGGAAAGCGAAATACAGAAGGTGAATAAAGATTAATGCAGATTTAAAATATATTAAATCTTTGAGTAACTTTCTTCAAAGACTCAAAAAAATTGCATTACTTTTGTGGTTTGGTTCTGATTAGTACTACACCAGGAAAGAAATACAGGGGATTTGTCATAAGAGAAAGTGAAAAAAATTCTCAGGGAGTGAAGGATTGAAATCAGCAGGGCTGCTTCTCGGGGAGAATTAATGGTCTTTCCCTCCCTTCAGCCAGGAGCAAATGTTTTCTCCAACAGCACAAAATTACTTTACGAAACTCATGTTAAAAGACATCACTGAAGCCAAGATCTCAGTTGAGTCTAAGCACACAAATATCAGTCAGGACTATGAAATTCTGCTGTAACAATACATAACAGCCCCAGCCTGTTGCGACAGTAAGCAGAGAAGAATTTTCAAGTGCTATAAGCCAAAATATTATTGTTTATGACTGGGATCAGGAGAAAACTCTCTTGCAGGTGAAGCTCTAAGATAATTCCTGTTGCAGGGCAGTCTCATATCTCCTACAGGTTTCAATGCTGGACACTGCTAGAGATCAAATATTGAGCTGGAGATGTCACACTTCTCCCGGAAAATTCCTATGTTCCCATAAAAATGATTCACACCCACCTGGTGCCTGGAAAAAATTTTGGAGTGCAAAGTTATTACCCCATGTTATTGACTGTAATTTGCACAGAAAAAAACCCTGTGTAATAGTAAACAACTTGCTAAGAAAAGTTAGCTTTTAAATTGCCCTTTAACAAGGCAATTTGTATTGAACTTTTAATAAGATGTGGCTCATTGCTGGTGAACTTTTAAACATTTCTAGAAATGCTTATTATAACTATACAGAAATAAAGGATATGTGGCTGATGCACCTAGGTTTAGATATTGAGTAAATGAAGGATTTGAAACTTTCATTTCTAGAAATGCCTATTGTAACTATACAGAAATAAAGGATATGTGGCTGATGCACCTAGGTTTAGATATTGAGTAAATGAAGGATTTGAAACTTTCATTTCTAGAAATGCATATTATAACTATACAGAAATAAGGATATGTGGCTGACACACCTAGGTTTAGATGCTGATTAAATGAAGGATTTGAAACCCAATACCTCCATTAAAGTAATATTGATATTGCAATTTTAATTTTTCATAACAACAACACATGGATATTTTCCTGTGTTGATATTATGTAAATATATAAATTAGAGAGCTGCTGTGGAGCAGTCCAGTCCCAGTTATGCGTTTGCAGAGTAATTCACCCGAAATTAGATACTGGCTGTGGCGTTTGTCGGTTTGAAATCCCGTTTTTCCCGGGACACGTTTCCATGGATGGGATAGAGCGGCTTTGCTGCTGAGCCGGCCCCGGACGCGACAGCAGCGACCTCTCCACACCAAGAGTCAGCACGAGCTGCCGCGGGCCCAGAGCCCAGTGCTGCCCCGAGCGCAGCCGAGCAGCTCCCAGACAAACCTGCCCGCCCGCGGCGAGGCTTGCGGGGATCTGGGCCCTGCCAGCAGCGCTCCCGTGGCGCGGGCGGTGCCCCCGTGGTGCGATGTGCCCGCAGTAACCGCGCTGTCCCCGCAGTAACCGCTCTGTCCCCGCAGTANTCCCCGCAGTAACCGCTCTGTCCCCGCAGTACCGGCGCTGTCCCCGCTGTAACCGCTCTGTCCCCGCAGTA
>VZRX01023817.1:0-41691 GCA_013398075.1 Notiomystis cincta
TTCCCCTTCCTCTTCCCCTTCCCTTGACACTTCACATTGAAGGCCATAGTAAGACAGGATTGTAGTTGATTTGTTTTCAGATAACTCAGGTCAAAACATTTTCCTTATAGATTTTATTCCCACCATGACACAAATCTGTCAGGTTTTGAAGATAAATTTCGAGGAATAATTATAGTGTATTGGGGTTTGGAAAAAACAGAATTGGAGGGGAAAGGAGGAGAATATTTTTTATTGGAAAAGATGTAAAAAAAGTACAGTTATAAACTGATTATATTAATAATGCTATCAAAGAATGGATAGTTCATTATTTTAGTCCTGTGGAGAAATGGAGCAGTAAGTTAGGTTATTTGGAGTTTTTTTGGTCTTTGCTCTATACAGACTTTTTAAGGCTATCATTGGTGCTTCAACAAGAATGTGGTAGTAGTAGGATTTTTTGAAGAATCACAGGGGGAATGTTTAGAAAAATATAAAGAGAAATGGGAATAGATAGTTATATAAAAGTAATGAATTGCACAATGCTTCAAGAAAGAGTTTCTAAATAACAGTGTAGGAAGTATCAAAGAAATAAAGTGGCATAGAAAGCAAGCCACACTAGGATAAATGAAGAGGATGGAAACCAGCCTGAGGCATGAACAAGAGGTTGCTCCAAATTCTGGCAGGGATTTAACTCTCATCTGAACGGCCTAATTTAATCTCAAAGCTAGAAGAGGATATAGCTGCATTCAGTTTCCTGGTTCCCTTGAAATTAGGAACACTTTAAAGCATTGATCTCACACTTTCCTCATCAGTTTTCAGCAGCCAACAATATTAAGCTTTAATTTGTAACACACAATGCCAGTATGGTTTCAGCTACTGTGGAGCCAGATAACATTTCCTCTTACACAGGCAGATAAAATATAAAAATGAACCTGACCAAAGGTTAATAATTAATATAATTCCCAAGAATACTTTTTTAAACTGAGAACAGACTACTTAAATAAAAATAATAAATTTCTGTTTCAAAGGCTTTTGTGCTAAGATTAATAACTCTAGTAGATTGAAATGGAAACAAAGTAGATAGCACATGCCTTCTGCACTTTTTTTCCTTCTTTCTTTCTTTTTAACCTTGCTATTGGGACTAAGTTAGAGAAGTGAATAAAATCTTTACAATAAAATCATTGAAATTTGGCTTAACTTGATTATACCTTCAGAAGGGAGAAAAGCTATAAAAATAATCTCACAGGATGTTTGATGCACTAGTATTGAAGTTTTTATGATTCATGGACTCATATATTTTAACTAAAAATATTAATATTATTATCACTATTCTGTATATTATAGTTTCAAACATAATTTGCATTTTTTTCAGGTTCATATTTCTCAGTTGAATCTATGAAGCTGTTTATCCACATGAAGACAGTATCTTTATTCATTCTTTGAGAATTTCCTAGCCTTCTTCATTTTAATATTACTTATGTTCTTAATGAACACATGAAGATGGAAATTAATTTAGTCACTGAGGGGTTTTTATTTTGCTCTTAAATAGCTATGAGCAGTACTGAATATATCCAAATTTTGAGATTCTTATTTAGAAGCACATCTAGAGTTTTGAGTAATTAGCACTCCACCTGAGTGCATGACCACTCCATCTCCTCCTACAGGAAGTGCAAAGGCAAGAAAATGTCTGGGATGAAATAGTTTAAAAAGGAAAAAAAAAAGAGGAAAGAGACAGGAGAAAACTGACTGAAACTCCCACAAAAACATAAATGATGCAAAGGCAGTCACTCACTGCCTCCCACAAGCAGGTAGAGTCTCTGAGCAATGAGGACTTACTCAAACCCCACCTGCTCTCTTTTCTTCCCCCTGAGCATGATGACACATAGCATGGCAAACCTCTTTGGTCAGCTATGCAAACTTTCATGGCTGTCTCTCCTCCCAGCTTTGGGTGCATCCCCTGCCTACTTACTAGCACTGATCCACCAAGAACTAAAGCACTGGTGTGTTATCAGCACTGCTTTGGTCACAAATCTAAATTAAAACATAGTGTCATATGGCTTACTATGAAAAAAAATTCACTCCATTCCACTCAGATTCAGTACAACTCCCTTTCTCAAACTATCAGAAAAATACACCAGTGTTTACAAAAAACCAACTAAAATCACCAAACAAAATTATATCAATATTTAAATATATTTATAATATCTCTTATGTGTTTCCATTATCAAACCTGTACTGTTTAATAACACTATTCTAAATCCTTTTAGTGTGAAAAGTTTTAATAAACAAATATACAGTAAAAACCTGGAAAAAAATTAGTCTAACACTGTTCTTTTGAAACCAATTTCTTTCTGATTGCTAATCAGATATTCCAATAATCTAAGATCTGATTTCAAAAAGTATTATTTAAGAATAATACATGCTTATTAAAGATTAAATCTGTCTTCTAAAAGTATTGTGAGGTATTAGGAATCCATTGTGAGTCAGGAGTATTTAATGCTATGTAGGTTTAGTATAATTCTCAAAAGAGATATACAAGGGCATGAGTAAAACAGAGACAATCAATCAAAGTTTAAAAGTAATATGCAAGGGTTTAGCATACTGTTTATAATAATATAGCCAATTACTGCTGGTGTGTGTAGTACGTGTATTATGCAGATTTGGTGCCTTAGAGCTCTACTTTAATCTCTTTTTTTCAAGAGATTGTGCAAATATAATGGCTATACCTTAATTGCTGTGGTCAAGTACTGATATCAGATTTATAATTTGTGTGTTTTGAGGTGTTCACTAACAAATGGAAGAATGCTCTGGCAATCCAGTTTTAACAAGAAAGATTAGGAGTATAGCAAATGCTTTCATAAGCATGCCTCTTGGCCTTCTCTTACATCTCTGGAATAAAGAAGGAACTGACCTACTTAAAAGTGCTAAACTTCGAAAGCTGGATAGCTAACAAAATTAATAGCTAAATACCTTGAATTGTACAGATTACTTCGTAACTCTATTGCTAAACATCAACACATATATGGTTCTTCTTTTCTAACACAATTTAAATATGCTCCCTTAACTTTGCCTAGAAGTTGACTAAACACATCATAATATCAGTTACTGCAGGATGTTTCTGGAGAGCTTTTATGCTAGTAATTTCAGTTTGTCATTTTTTAATCATTATTAAATTTAGGATAGGATTTCTATACATAGATAAAATTCTGCCCTCCTTTTTGAGAAATGTCTTTAAAAAATTTAACATTTTGGCATAAAGTCTTCAATGTGTTTTAACAGATGTTTTCTAAGCATTTAGAAATATTGTACAGTGTTGAAGCTGAATGCTTAATATATAATTGAGATTAAACAAAATTTTTTAAAGTTAGTAGGGAAAAATTGAAATTTAATTTTATTTTAGTACCACATTTGATGGAATATCAACAACTATTTTGTAATTCCATTTCCATAAAAGCTTTATATTCAAGAGTAGTAAGTCTATACAACGAGAAAATTAGGAATTGACCTCATATCTTAGTAACTATTTGATTGCACTTTTAAAAGATGCAAATTTTAAGTAGGAAAGTAGTATATGTGAAAAATGAGGCACAAGCATTCCTACATGGTTTATGTAAAAAATGTTAAGAATGTGTATATATATTTAAGCTACCTCATGTTACCCAGCAGTGGTCCTGCTCAGACATAAACCTGAGCTGAACTTGGAAGCTCTGTCAAGTCACAAGTTTGCTGAGGATGTTCCTTCAGGCTCTACAGTTTGGGTACTTACCTAAACTGTACCATGTATAAATTTCCCTTCTGCTGTTATCTTAGCTGTATTTGAAGATAAAAACTACTACAAATGACCACATTTCCATACAGGTGAAGTAATATTCAGTTGGAAGGGACCTACTATAATCAGCTAGTCCAATTCCCTGGGCAATTCAGAGCTGAAGAAAAGTTAAAATCTGTTACTAAGGGCATTGTCTTTCTGTTTGTGTCAATTGCCTCTTGTCCTGTCACTACATGACCTTGTAAATTGTCCCTCTCCATTTCCTTTGTAGGCTTCCTTCAGCTCTAAACGTGCCCCAGAGCCTTCTCTTCTCCAGGCAGAACAAACCTCCTCTCCAGCCTGTCTTCATAGGAGACGTGCTCCAGCCCTCTGACCATCTTTGTGACCATCCTCTGGACTCAGTCCAGTGGATGATAATGGGTCTAATGTTGCCTGATTTGGGCCCCCAATGGGTCTGTTAGGCTTTATGTTGTCATCAGACAACACGTAGAAGAGGCTAAGTTGCAAAATAAGGTATCTCATAAATTCTGGACACATCTTTGGAGAACAGAGTAAAAAAAACTTTGATATACTTTTATGGTATCAACAAAAAGTGAATCACTCCTTTTCTGTTGTGATACACTACAATTATGGATATTGTTCTAATACAATCAGTGATAAGTATAATGAAAATTAATTGTGTATCGTATTAATCAAATATTATTTAATCAATCATCACATAGTTAGAAAACTTAAAGATATTATTTGCAGTCTGTTGAAAAAGGTAAGACAACAAAAAGTTATATAATAATGAAAAGCATAATGAAAAGCATAGGATTTAAAACAGAAAGGAATATTACTATATTCTCTGTTCTGTTCTTCATTTAACTATGCATGTTCAAAATAAATCTGTGAAATGCTCCATGAGAAACTGAACCCAGTGCCTATTAAAACCAGGAATAAATTTTTCCATGGTTCACTGAATTTCTCAGACTATGCATCTTCCCGAATTGATTGTAACAGCTGCCATTGAAACAAGAGGTAGTCAGCATTTTGCATATTTAGCTGGGGACTAAAATGCAGATTTTGAAGGCTTTAAGGTTTAACTATTTTAAACAAGGCTGGTAGGTTTCTTTTTCTCAGTTATGTATGGCCACAAATGAATTCATTTGTAAAGTGAATTCAACAGTTAGAGCCAAAGAGTAGTTCTCTTAATGTATGCAAAAGTTAGAATTGAGATTCAGACCTCTGAATCTTGGCAAACTGCTATAATTTAAATCTGTTCCTCAAGATGTAATTGTAACTTCATTGGTGTAAAAGAAAACAATGTAAAACCCTCACTTCCAGAAAACAGAAATTATTCATGTCCTTCGTAGTCTTAAAATAAATTGCTTACAACAAATTTAAGTATAAATGACCATCAAACTGTGATCAAGGAGCTAGAAATTGATTTTCATTTTAATTTATTCTCTTCCTTTCTCAAACTGTCAGCCAAGCAAAGGCCATTTGCACGATGGAATAATTTACATAATTGCAATGAACCTGTTTTCTTCAGATTTTTGCAGTATCCGTTAGGTTATTCCACTGATAATGTTATGCAAATAAAATTAATACATTTGATTCCTTCATTGTTTTTGAACAATTTTTATTACATTATGGTACAGTGCTACTCACCTAATTGAAGCAGCCAGGTAAAAACAAAATCATGTCAAGAAGACAGCACTTTAATTTGTTGCTTTAACCCTGATCGAGAATTCATTTCATATTTTTTGAGTATCATTTAAGAGAATTTTAAAATTTAGGAATTATGGGTAGAGACAAACAGACTTTGTTATTATGTGAATAGTTGTTTAACAAAACAATTACTTGTATGGTTTGATTTCTCACTGAAAGGATATGCTTCACATATGTATTTTGCAGTCATAGCTGCTTATTTCTTAGGGGGAAAAAAAGTCTTCATTATCTTTCAAGACCTGATAGAAATCTGAAGAAGTAAGTTAAATTCTAATGAGGCTTGTATTTCATCAACAGGACCACTAAATAAGTTTTAATTTCAACAACAAATTGTGGCCTCACTTTTCACCTTAACACTACACATAAACAGATATAAATTAACTCTTGAATTCCAGGATGACTTTGCAAGGCTGGAAGAATTTTCTTTCAACTGAAACTGAGCAAATGTTGCCTCAGTTAGTATCAAGGATAGAATAAACCAGGTACCAACATAATATCATTTGCAGAGAAACATATTTTAGAATGGAAATATATCATAAGCATTGCAGTAAGTTGTATTTTGTCTGCAGAAAGTCTCTGAGATTGGCAAGACTCACAGAAGAGATAAAAAAAGAGTCCTTTCCTGAGGCACAAATATGAAGTCCATGGTGTGGATCACCTGCTCCTCATCGCTGGGATCTGCTTGGGTTTATTTGTATATGTTACAAATAAATATTTGTATATGTTACAAATCATGGGCTGCTGCCTTCTGACTGCTGCAAGTTGAGTGTGATTGTGGCCCTGCAGCCTCTCTAGTTTCAGCCCTCAGGGGGTTTAATTTATTGGGCTGTGATCCCCTGTGTTTCCCAGAACCTTCCCACAGCTTTTTACTGGGAATAGCAAAAATGACACTTTCTGGGCTAAGAATTTTATTCTTATTTACATGTAAAATGTATAACCACCAGAAACATGAGTTTTCATAAATTCAGTATATTAAAGAGCTTTTTCTTTTTCTCCTTTTTATTTCTTTTATGTTACATAATAAAATATTTTTGGGAAAAATAAAACATGCATATTCATGGTTGCTAAGAAATTTTTTAGAGGAAATAATCACTAATCAGAACAAATTCTAAGACATTTATAAACCTTCATTTTTTAAATGAAAAGCCAATTGATCATAAAACTTTTGTTCTGACACCTGCCACTTCTTTTTTTCCCCAAGTATTTTAATATTTTTTCAGTACCAGCAAAAATTGATAGTTTTTGGCTTTGTATTAATCACTTTGGCACAACTCTAAAGTTTAGTATAAGAATAGGTTATTATATATTTATTTTCAGGTCACATACCACGGCAAAGAAGGAAAGCTTGATCATAGGGGTCCATTAAATTCCATTCAAAATGAACAGTTGCAGAACTTTGTAGTGATTAATTTTTAATTCCCCGGTCAGGGTGTCTTAACATACAATTGTTGATGAAAATATGTTTTTTGATAATAAAAGTGAAAAGATAAAGAGAAAACAGTTAATTCTCCGTGACTATGTTTTATTATTTATATGAAAGTGATCCATGCTGTGACTTTTAAAGCTGGACTATCAAGGCATGTAAACACAAAATTAAGAAGGAACAAAATGTTTCAATGATTATAACTGTAATCCTATTGTGAAGAACAGACTGTAAAATCTAGGGGAGAAAAGAACCAATTTTAATGTATATTAAAGGTGCTGTATTATCTTGCTTCTGAAAATCTTTTTATAACTAGCTGTCATGTAGAGCTAAGTTCTTAGCTTTCTTTAATCATATTAAAACAAATAATAATGGGCTGAAGTGAAGGAAGTGATTTTGATTTTTATTGTCACATGGGTTATCATTGTCCAAATAGATTTGAAGAAGAGATGATAAAGAAGAGTCCTTTTGTCAAAAATCATAAATAGTTCAGTTATCTTTTGTTGTTCAAAATAGTTATCTACAATGGCTGTTAAACAGCAACTTTTCTGCTAACTCTGCAGGTGACAAAAAATCTCAAAGGGACATAAAAAAATTCCCTTACATGGGCAATATCATATGAACAAAACTTTCTCTTTGCACCATGTGTTCTTGTGACAATGAGTCAAACAACAAAAAAGAAGTGGGAAGATGTGCGTGAGAACAGCAAAAAATTCCTCCCTGCAAACTGATGGTTTATGGTATACACCTGCTAGTGCATCCATCCCACTTGTGTCTGCAAAGAAACCCACATTTCTCTCATCACTTTAGTTATTAAATGTGAAAAACTTGCTCTAAAAAGTAGCTAAGGCAATTACAAAAACAATAAAAAATAAAACCTTATTATCATCCATAATGGCCATTTCTTCTCAGATTATGCCTATTGCAGATTGCAGCGTAGTTTACAAATGCTGAGCAAGATTTTTCTGTTCTAATTTGAGTACTAGAAGCATGTGAATCATTGCAGCATTGACTGGATGGCTGGGTAAACTAAGCCACACAGAGCTCTATTTATGTGGTTAGACTGACTAGAATGCTTTCCATACACAAGTCTCTCAGATATTTGGCCAACACACTGATATCTGCAGCATAGGCATTCCCCTTAGTGCAATCTTCCCTTAATCAGGACCATACTGCAACGTGGGCAGATGTTTAGTTAATTTTAACTCCTGTAATTAGCATAATGACATCTAAGTTTTGTTTTTCATTTCTAAAAACTAAAAATAGTTACAAGCTTAAAAAGATTTCCTGTTCTATTTAAAAAAGAGAATTATTTGGAAACATCAAACCAGATATGTGTTCAGCGCTGTTATTTTCTGGAGTCATCAGCAATCTTGATAAAGTTCCTTTAAATCGTGTGGAAAGTCTCACTTATTTGCCAAGTTACACTCCTGAAAGTAAAGTGGGCTCTTGTGAGTTTCACACAATACTGTCATTATGAGGAGAATTTTGAAGGGGAGCTTTAATGCCAAAAATGTTTTTCTGCAGACTATCCAACTCAACAGATGGCCTCTTTGGGTGTCATGAATTTACTCTTGGTAGTAATAACGAGCACTGTCCCACAGAGTTTTCTGAAGACAAGCAAGCATATATTATGCACCAAAGTCCCAGGTTATCTCAATCTATTAATTTACATCTTTCTGTTTACATTTATGGGCATCACAAGGTCTTCAGATTAATTTTCTTAAAGTGTCTTTCAGAGTCATTATTACTTCATTACGATGGAGTATTATGAAGTAATATGAATTACTTCATACCCCGAGTGTTGCTCAAGACACTGTGAATATTTAGGGCACCTTCTGTGGTTGCTCTCTTCATGCACAGCGTGGTGGGGGCTGCCTGCTGTTGCCAGGACACTTTTATGACTGCAGAGAGAAAGAACTGCAGGGGCTATGCTTGGAAGTCAGTTCCTCACACCACCATTAACTGAAAACCATCTGGAGCATCTACAGATGCTTGGATCTGACTTATCCTGTTGTTGCCAAAGTGTTGTAACCCTATCTAAAGGGATGTCAAAAGGTGGTGACTTCCTATCAGAAAGATTTATTATCAAGAAGTCTGCTGATAGGTTACCTCAGTTCTGAAAATATATGAATTTTAAAAAGAAACAAAACACTTCAATTCTCACTCATTTCAACAGAAATATGTACTACTGTTAGGTATTCAATAAGTATTATATTGTCTATTCTAGAGTTTGGTTTTTGTCTAAATTTTTTATAGTCTACTAAGGTTCTTCTGTTTCTACTTTACCGTTCTTCAGTCAGATATATCATGCTTTCAAATTCAGATACTGCTAATCTGATCTATAATTTTTGAGAGTTTTGAAACTAATTTTTCTTTGGGGATTTTTTGAAATCCAAAATAAATTCTAGTAAATATATGACTATAAAGTAAAGCCTAACTTTAAAACTAAACACTAAAGTGTTAAGGAGAATGCTTATTTCTTGCCATTAGTTTGCTTTGCTTTTCACCAGGAAGGGTTTGAAGATTGACAAGTCCTGAAGTCTATTCTTTTTCAAATGTAGATTGTCCTTTCTGTCTAGTAATGTAATTCATACTAGACTAATTGTTATGTAATTTTAATGTGTTGATTCTTTTTAGCTATTCATGAGACCTTCTGAAATACATTACATGAGATTCCATTTTCAACTACTAAATAGAGAATATCAAAGTAGCAACCTGCCCAGGGACTCAGAGGTCCAGTCCAGCTGGTTTTAAGGGCTTATTGACCATGTCTGTGATGTCCCTTTTTCATATCTAGGGACTGGGCTCCATTTTTTCTATCACACGTGAGGGCTGACTTACAGATTTTGCACACTGGCAGATCTAACTTGTACTGCACATCAACACATACTTGAATAAAAAATGAGTTTTAAATCCTTTTGCACTTAGCCTCTCCAGCTTACACCTTGCTTGTGTCTTGTACAACTTCATGAGAAAACAGGTAAATTCCATGTAGGGAATTCCTCCCTTATTTTTTAGTTAATAGTCACTGTTTAGAACGTATTAATGCAGAGGTGTTGAATTTGGAGACCATCCAAATGAACTATCACTCTCTGGTGAGTCATTCTAGATCACCTACAACAAAGAGATAACTCATATGAGGCTATAATTTAGGATAGTCCTGGAAAAACAAGTTACTGGAACTTTTAGCAATGAAGAAAGAGCAATGGAACAGAATGTACTAGAAAATATTCACAACTAACTTAAAACCAGATTCAAATATTAGTGGAAGCGCTCCACTATGAATACAGTAATCTTCCTAGAGGAAGAAATAAGGATGATTTGTCATAACTCACCCACACTCTTAGTGAAGAAGTCTTTTTGAGGAAGACCAGCTAGCACCATTAAACCTAGGACTAGAGCAACATTATGAGAGTGAGAACAATATCCAAGAAACAGTAGGAAGGATCTAAATATTATTGGAAAATAACAATTATAAATACATTATAATGAAAATTCTCTGTACTAGCTACATAACTTTGACTATCAGTGTTGAATTTAATTGAACTGATAAGAGCTGCTTGCTGTATTTTAGTTAAAACATTAATTGTATTAACAATACATTTTTGACTCTGCACACTGTCTGTGTTCCCCCATACTCATAACAAGAATTTGAGAGTGACAGTAACCATCTGCAAAGTGTTGACCATATGGCAGATATGGTAAGTGACCTCCTTGTAATACTGTTGGGAATCCTCCCGACAGCAGAATTTTGAGACAACACGAGGTCCCTACAGGTAATTGATCCCTAGCAGCTTTTGTGTGCTGATATGTGAGACAGAAAAAATGACTAATGAGAAAGCTTCTGCAACTCTCCAGATTGTTTTCTTACACTGTGTTGAAACTCTGACAGGTATATTGTCAGAAGTGGCATCAAAGTATGCAATGTGCTGTTGTGAAGGATGGCATTGAGTGGAGAAAAGTAACTCTGTATTGGAAGACTTTTTCAAGATGGAGAAACAAAATCACCTATATTGCCTGTTGAGTAGATATGGATGTGTACAGCTGGTCAGCTTCCCTGACAAATAATCATAAGTTCCTTCCTGATCAGAGCTTGGGATCACATATCCCTGCAGGTATGATAAGGAGACTAGAGCACTGGAAAAAAAAACAGTGAAATAACCTCATAATACAGATGCAGTCTGTGGTTCTTTCATAAAATGCTGACAGTTAGTCAAATACAAGCTAACACTATATCAAAATTCATAGCAAGAGAAACTTACAATTTTCTGAAATTCTGAATTACTAATTTTCTCAATCAGAATGCCTTATTCTAAAAAAACAATCACTATGATAAGTTTTTGATTAGGATGGAAAATCTATGAGATTAAAAATAACAAACAAACCAAAACAGCCAAATACCTTTCCTGATCAACTAAGCTCCATGCTTCCTTTGCTTCCTTTATTAATTAATTAGACCTGAAACACTGAAATGCAACTTTGTTATTCTGTTAGGAAAATGTTAAAAAAATTATCACTGGATTTCACTTAACTCCTCTTCTGGCCTCTGTAGATTCATTTAAGAAACACCTATATTTCACCTCTCAATAGCACATCGTCTGCAGGGCCTGACGACTAATAATTTGCAGGATGCTTCAACATCTGTGAGTCCTTGCCTCACAGATGTTCTTTTAGCTACATGAAAGAAATCCCTTGTCACCTCTCTCCATGCAATTCCAATTCTCAACTAATTATGAGTTTGTGTATAGTGATGATCACTCCCATGTGTCACTGAAGAAATTATGAATAAAAATGTTATGCAAATGAAACTCTGCTTGTGTCTCTCCACCAGGAGATGGAAGCAGAGAGTTTTTTTTTTTCCATTTGGATGCATTATGGGTTATTAATGAACCTTTTCTGTAGAAGTATGCACTTATGACTGTTCTTTGTGTTCATATAAGACTTGCAAAAAAGTTCTTATTCTAGAATGCTAACTTTAAAAATATCTATTTTTTTCAACTAATTCAGAATTATAGCAGAAGGGACTCATTCCTCTGAGTTTAAACATCATGACAAGAGGTAATTTTTTTTTTCTTAGTTATTTTCTCAAATTCCTAAGGGTATAAAGTCTTAATATTTCAGATTATAATTATTTTTATTTTCTTAAAAAAAAAGTAATTGGACTGCTACTGGACAAGTATTGGTAATACTTGTATTACCTGAAGAATTTTTGGGTTGCAAAAAGAGAAGAGATTACTTTTTCCCATGCCTACTTCTCTGTTAATTGTTGATATTCTTAATAAACATTTGACTGAGAATATCTCTATTAATTCATTTTGTTTTAACAAGAGAAAATAGTGAGATAAAATTCACGCATAAATAATCAAATAATCAAAAATATATGACTCCTTAATTAATGAAACTCCTGTCTCCATTTCTTAATTTCTGAATTTTTCTGCTTGGGAATCTAGTGCCACATCTTCTAGAGACCTTCACAGAAAAAGTATAGAGCCAGGGAAGTAAAGCAAAAAGCTTATTCTCAAATATAGTGTATAGTTGGCAGTAAAGACAACTTGCATATTCAGTCAGAAAGATCACACAGAGACAAAAACCTGACCAGACAACAATGAGATTTCAGCACTGTCAGAAACATGAGCTTGTAAGAGCAGATAGAACACAAAAGTCTTTATTTCTGTAATATTATCTGATTAAGGACATTGTCAAATGAAATACTAGGGCAAAGAAGGAAGCCATAGACAAAATGCACAGAAGATAAAAAACTAACAGTCAGTATGGAGGAAAAGACAAGGAACTGACCTGGTCATTGTTATTCATGAATGGGCCATGACCAAGGAGCAGGCAAAGGAGGACTTTGCAAACCTGAGGGACTGTTTGAGGCCCCCTCAAAGAGTGGGACTGTGTGATGAAAGAAGCAAATCAGGAGCGAAGGAGGAAACACAGAAAAGGCTACAAGGGTCCCGTTGTGTGTAAAATGGAACTGGTCAGTACAGTTGTCTGACTGAGTCCTGTGTCTGATCACCACAGTCTATCTGACCTTCTTGCAACTTCTTCTTAAACCTCTGCATGATGTCATTCTCTGCCCTCTGCGTGTGTGTGCAGCAAGGACAAAGTGCCAGTTCCTTGTAAGAACTCTGCGTGAGCAAAAACTGGTGCCAGCTGCTGGAGTCAGATGGAGGGTGTGGGTGCCCCTGGCCTGTGGTCAGCTATGAGAGCCAGGGGAGATCTGAAGGCAGCTACTGGAGGAAGTGGAGGTTGTTAACCTCCAACAATGGAGCAGGAATGGTATATGTCCCAAAACCAGATAAGGAGGTCACTGGTGTGATTGGGGCTCTCAGTGCCGGCAGCCTTAGCAGGACCTCAGGACAGAGCCTTTGTGCTGCTGGAGCCCCAGGAGTCTTTATCTTCCCCAGTCCTGAAGGGCTCGAGCTGTCTGCAGGCATTTGCTAGCAAACCTCCAGCTGAACCAGCAAACAAGCAGGACATCCTTGGGCTGGGCCACAGGTACCAGAGGATCCATGAGTGTGGGGTGCCTGTGGGATGAGTGCACGAGTGCTGTGTGTGTGCAGCCAGCAGCAAACTGAGCCAGTAGGTGAGTAGGAGAACCATGAATAAGAGGGATGGGATGAAGGCAGGGGTGCCAGACAGAGAGGCTGTGTAATTACCCTGGGAAGCCACCAATGTCTGTGTGCCTGTGCATCCAGAGAGTTTTATGTGTGTGCCTGTATCCAGCCTCTGCCAGCCCAAGAGCGGGGGCTTTTGGGCATGTGTGCTTTTATTTTTGTGAGTCCTGTATGCAGGTGCTGTTGAAGGCTGTGCCTTGTCTGTGCCAACCTGTGTGCCATTGTCCTGCACGTGTGCCTGTGTGTGCCTCTGTGGTATGTGCTGAAGTTCACTCCTGGTTCTGCCTGCAAACAGCACAGTGGCAACTGTGTCCCTCAGGCTGGGCAAAGACTGAGGAAAGGGGCTCCAGTGGCTGTCAGGAGAGAGTCCTGAAATGATTCTGTTGGAGCCAGCCTTGTGCCTAACATCCTTTAACATAAAGTATGAGAGCTACTATAGATTGATGTTATAATATTCTTCTCTGTTTATATGAACACATTCATCTGAATGAGAAAAAAACACATGAGACATGTTAGCAAATTCTTCCATCTTATCTCTTGTTGTTTCTAGAGGAATTTAAGTCACCATAATACTCTGTGTGAGACCTGAATATATCATTGACTTCACCAATTCATTTGCATGGATTTTTCAATGACCATAAACTTCAAAAGACATTTAGGAAAAGATAAAATGGTCTCAGTTCTACTAGCCATGCATAAAGTGGCACCATGAATCAAGATTAGCTGGAGGACTCTTCTCAGGAATGCTCTTATGTATCTACTATTTTTTTGGGAGATAAGGGTAAATTATTTTAGATATAATCATTTATTTAATAAATATATTACTATCTTTGTAATTTTATATAAAAAAAAAAAGACACAGATAACCACTTTAAATATTACTCACAAAAACTAATTTTGAAGTATGTTTGCTAATTTGTTACTTCTTTATTTGTCATTTCCTGCTGCTGCTGCTGCTGTCCAAGTCATTACTAAAATCATCTAGTAAGAATTTAATTTTCTCAAAATCTGCAAATATGCTGTTCCTAATAAATACCTTGTTGTACCATCATTTTGGGCAAAAGAAATAAAAGGGCTTGGGAGAAACTAAATAATCACCTTTTTCAAGTCATACATGAAAATAATTCCTCTGTAAAATTGCTTTCAAATACTTGCACTGATACTCAATAAAGTTAATTTTCCAGAATCTTTCCTACGAATTACAACCAGAGCATGGAAATATTTTGCAATAAAGAAACTAGAAGCATTATGAATCCTCACAATACAAAGTAATCTACTTCCTGCCATTTCCTAGAAAAGCAGGCAGAATTTTTACTGTGACAACTTCCAAATGAGTCATACAGCATTTGGGTAGCTGATACAATCACATAAATTTCACTCATTCATTTAAAAACTGTTTGTTATACCCAGCAGAGAAAAACTGGTTTCATATGCACTTGTCTTGCATAATGATTTTAAAATTTACTGTCATATTTTTCACCCATGCTTTGTTACATTATCATCACAATGGATAACCAGATACAGGCTTTTTTAAGAAAGAAGTTTAAAGCAGCTGTTATTTGAATACAAAAATTGAAATTAATACAGACCACATATGGGAAATTATTTACACATTTTTCTAAGGCACGTTTCTTTCATTTATGAAGTTTTGCCAAGTTAATTCTTAGAGGATTGAATATTACTGTTCTCATTTATCAGATAGAGAGATATGTAATTCTAATTCTTCAATACTGCCATTCTTGAGGTTTGCTGTCATCCCACTGTGAGAGTAAAATGCAGGATGGTCCCCACAATATCGATTTTCCAGTGGAGGATCAGTACCAAACAACAAAGGGTGAAATGGAGCAGTGCTGATGGCCACAAAAATGTCCCATTAAATTGTGAGGAGAGTGAAAGCAAAACTACCTCTAATAACCTTTCTAAAACAGCAAATCTAATCCTAGGTGGTAGTTGGATCAAAGTGACTTTTACACTCTGTCCTCTGATTCTTCCTTGAAAACAGATTTTCCTGATGGTACGGAAGTGAAGCTATAACAAAGAACAGGAGAGAGGAGGCTTAAGAAAAATCTTTGGCAATAGGAAGCTGCAGATATGTAATCTCCTTGATATTTTAAGGGGGTCTTCACTCAATACCTGTGGACAAGGATAAGAAAAGACTTTAATTTATAGCTTAACATAGTCAGTGATGTCAATATTGCTTTTGATAAATACCATATACTGTCAAACTTGTGACAGCAAGCTTTGTCTCTATAATCATAGATAAACTGGATGCTGTTGCAGAGTTTTAATTGGTCTTTTTTTTTCTTAGTAGGAACTCCGTTCAAAACTTGATAAACACAAAAATGAGGAATATTATTATGCTAGTACATGAATTAGTACTGGAGCTCTTTCTTCCAAATGATAAAATGAGAAGACTTCTATTTTCTGACCACAAATTCATTTTTTATATACAAATTGAAATCTACTTTTCTGATTACATACCTATCTACTTAGATGACCTTTCTTATCCTGACTTTTTCTTGGATTATTTCTTTGATTGAACTTGGATTTGGTCGTATTATATCAACATTTCCTAGATGTTTTCAAATTTAGTTGATTTTTTTTTTTTAAATGTGAAGTCAATGTAAAAAGTAACATTTTTTATAGTAGTCAAATATAATGTAATTTACATCTAGTGTTCTATAATTTGTTGTGATCCATTGAGTCTGAAAGAAGATAGTATTCTACTACCAGAAATATAACTTTTTGTCATTCTTGTAGCACTGTAGAATTTATAACTGATAGACCAGCACATCTTTTGTCCCTGTGTTCTACATTATAAACAATCAACCAAAAGGCAGGTGCAGTAGAGAAACTCTATCTCTTGGACTTACTGTACCAGAAATCCATTTTACTCCAAATTTGGTGGCTTTTTCAACAGTGCTAGTAAAGCAGGAGAATTTGGGAATGGACCTTGGCAGGAAAGGGCAAAAACCTTTTTCTCTGATGATTATACATCTTCTAAGTGAGCAAATTATTGTCCTTCCTCTGTACCCCTTCATAAGATCAGGAGTGATGTAGCACTCCCTTTCTGTGAAAGGGATAATAATTTCACTTCTTACAGCAGATCTATTCTATGCTTATGCAATTTAAAGTGTTGTTAGTATTTTGACTGATTTTTATAACGTAGCAAATGGTTTCTTTTCTGTTTAGGTGAAGTTTCCCTACAGGATTTATGCATAGATTGATTCCAGTACTCATAGCTAAAGAGTGCTTTATGGATGGTGATGAATTTAATGAAAAATACATTAAAATATAAACATTAACATAATGTACTTGTAGTCTGAAAAGATATTTTTGCCAGTGAGTATTAACTTGGGTTTAGACTGATATCTTAGAAGTATTTTATCTTATACTCCAACAAAGTCCACCTCATATTGACCACACTTTTCTTTATCCCAGCTCTAAAAGCCATTTTACCATCTTTTTTCTTTATTATCCTCCTAGAATAAGATTAATCATAAAGTGAGAATTTTCATTTATTTTGAAAATATCTGTATTTTCACTTTACTGATTTGACAGGTGGAGGAAACATAATGTCTGTATTTTCTGATAAAATCTTTGCATGTTTTGGATTTCCTTGTAGGTCTGGTGTTTCCGCTGGTTTTGTAGATAATGCTTGCAATGGCTGGAAGATCAAAAGTGTGTTCCTCATTTGTAAATAGAGTTATGAATTTTAATGATCTGTTAGCCTAACTACATAAAGTAATGCATAAGAGACAATGTTGATACTTGTTCTGTGTAAATCCCAGACGCAATATATTCATTCATTAGTGTGTGAGTTTATGCCAAAAAATTATGAACATTTGGATTATCTCATACTTGTTTGCTCAGCTGTAAGCTTCTTTAAGGTTTCACTTTAAGAAGGACTTTTTCCCTCAAATACAATTTTTTTTTTTTAAATACTTATAACTAAAATTGTTCTTACAACTGTAGCAATAACAATAATGGGAACTAATAAAAGTCCCAAGCAAAATTTCTCTGTAAATCACAGCCTGCCTTGATCATTTTTGGAAGATATAATTTCATACTAGGTCTGACTGGGATGGAGTCAAATTACTTCATAGCAACCCATAGGGTCCTGTGCTTTGAATTCCTGTCTGAAGCACTGTGGATAGCACACCAGTCATTTTGGACAATTACTGAACCGTACCTACACAGTGTCAAGTTTTTCTCTTTCCCTTCCTTCATCTTCATTTCCTCTGTCCATTGCCCCAGTGAGTAGGCTGAGGATAGGCAGGAGGCTGGGAGCATCATAGCCAGGACAGCTGTTCCAAACTGACCAATGGGATATTCCATGCCAGATGATGCTGTGTTTAGGAATAAGTACTCAGGAAATAAGAGAGGAAAGGGACATGTTACTGAATATGGCATTTGTCTTCTTCCTAAGAAGCTGTAATATGTAGCCCTGCTTTCCAGTATGCAGATGGACATCTGCCTACTGATGGGATGCAGTGAATAAATTCCTTTTTTGACATAATTCCATTTTTTCCCCTTTAGCTTTCATACACAGCCTTTGCTTTTCCTATTAATTTGATATTATGTTGATCCATTAGTCTTCTCATTTTGTTTTTATTTTCTCTCTGTCCTGTGGAGAAGAAAGTGAGAAAAAGGCTGGATGAGTGTTGCCTGAGGTCATCACACTACAAATTTGAAAAATAATATTTTCTACTCTACCGCTTTTTAAGAAGTTTTTTATTCTCTCTGTCACATTGCAGTGTATGCTGTTAAAGTTATTGCATTTCACCTGTGAACTGAGAGATTTCCATATAGACAACTTAATCTTACCTTTGCTTCCCATCAAATTTAAAGTGCATTTCACTTGATCCAGGACTGAGAAAAAATGTGAAAAGTTGTGAACTAGTGTGTTTGAAATATGACTCTCTGTTTTTCAATGCAATTAATGAAATGTGTTGATACTGTTCCCCTAAATTAAAAAAACAAACAAACAAACAAGCAAACAAAAAAAATATTAAATAGCTTTTTTTTTGTTTTTTAATTTTTTTGTTTGTTTTTTCTTTTGTATCTCTAAACATAGGTGTTCTCTAGCCAAGAGAGAGTTTTAGATAAATTGAACAAGAAAAAGCTGTACTTCTAGGGAGAATTGAAATGCAGCGGGAAAGTCTGTTCATCTCATGTGGCATTAGCGTAACGTGAGTGAAGTATCTCTAGAATGAGTGACTTCTGTACTGGGATTTTTCTAACATCTTTATATGCTGAATTCTTCATTCACAGTGCACAACCTAGATTCTGACATCACAGCATCATAATATAACTAGCAATATATCACAGGTTTTTTCAGAACACTGGTTGGTTACAAAGACTCAGGCTCTTTCAGATTCAGCTAAAGCAGATTTCAGGTTGGTCAGAAATATGAAGAACACCACATTTTGGCCTACAATGCCAAATATCACTGCTGTGGTAAGGAAGAAAATGCATGTGCTGTAGGTGTTCTAGGCTCACAGTATATGTGATTTAATCCAGCAGGACTGGAGAATAAAGTTGAATTGTAGATCTGAATAAACAGCTAAAAGCAACGTCTTGAGTTGTTTGTTTATGCATTGACTGTTAAGCGTGACTATCATAAGACTGAACTGATGGGTTTTTTTTTATAGCATCTTGTTTCAATATCTATATCCTTAACATAGCTTCCACCTACTGAATATTTATGAAAAAGAGATACTGTTCAAGAAGAGCAATCTAATGGTCATTAAAAGTTTATTGAGAATGTAAGACCATGTTCAGAATATTAAAGAATAAATATTCAGATCCTTAATATTTCTTAATCACTGAAATAAGATTTTTTTGGAGTATGACTTTTTGTCTACTGCAGCTTTGGCAGAAGATAAAAAAAAGAGAAATAGATATATGCGTTAGATGAAAATTTGTGAGAACTTTCAATAATGAATCACAAAGAACGATTTTGAAGATGCATTACTTTTGCCAACAAAATACATGCTACCAATAGATTAGAACTTCCTCCTCCCTCTGTCCCTGCAGCTGCTAGATTTTTGCCCACAGCTACAGCTTATTAAATTTTTAGGGTCCCTAGACTACTGAGTGTTGTAACTTGTCTATATTTAATGCTTTCAGCATGTCATAACTGCATAATGCGATATACCCACTGCAACATTTTTCTGTCTTCTAACAATTACAAATTTCACCAAATCAATGTTAATTTTAGGAAATAATGAAAAATAAGCAGTTTTATGAACTGGTTAATCTAAACATGTGTTGGAGCTACCAGGACTTAAGAATTACAGAGAAATGTCATAAAATGAGTAGTGTCCCATACATAAAATCTCCCTGTAATCCGTGCTGACTTTAGTGGCCAAGAATGTATTTTAACTCTGATATTGGTATATAAAGATTATATTATACTACAAAGTTGCCAATATAAAAGTTCACCAGCCACAACTTTATGTTTTTGTGATTATCAAAGCTACTTCACCTACCTGACCTATATAGCCTTCAGTTATCTCTGATATGAGGGTAAAGAAAAAAGTTTAGTAGCAATGAAGCATTCAATTTTGAATTCTATAATTCAGAAATGAATTATATAAAGTAGAAATAAATTCTGAATCCTACCAGGGCATCAGGATGTACCAAAAACAACACAGATATCTCCTCAGAACTATGCATGTAAGTACTAAAAAAAAAATAAAAAAAAAATTATAGAAGTTAGAATACATCACTGAGACTTTATTCTGAAACCACTTTTCTGTTCTAAAAAAGTGCATATGCTGCTTTGCCAGTTCATATTTAAAAGATACTGAACTATTCAAACATATTCACATGCAGAGAAGAAATTGATTAACATAGGTTCCAAACTGATGTAAGGTCTATAATTTTTTTCTCTTTGTAATTGTGGCCCAACAGGATTTAGTCAGATTGTCAGGGTTTTTTTACCTAACATAGATAATCTGATGAAAAATATTAGTTGCTCTACTAATTCCCTTCTTGTAATATATTTTTTAAACCATATGCTTTATCCTTTCTAGCTTTTCCTCTAATTACACTAGACAATGTCTTTTTTTAAGTTTGCGGTTTAGCTTTCTCTTTTTCAAATATCAGACATCATGAAAATATTACTCTAGAGAATATAAATATTTGCAAATGGAATGTTACTAAAATGACCACATCAAATAAAACTGATTTCCTTTTTCTTTCTCTCCCTTTCTTTCTTTCTCCCTCATTACTAGACTTTATTTCTTAGAGCAATGAAAATTGTGTAAAGTTACTATTGTCTGTCTGCAGAAACTACTGTTAGTCAAAAAGCCTAAAACATCATTACTCAAGTGAAGTATGATTGTTAGGGAAGATTTAACCAGTTTCCTATGTTTTGCCTTTGGCAATAAATACAGCACTATATTTTACAGATCTGTGACTTCTTCTCAGCTTTCTACCCAAAAGGTTTGAAGCTATTGGAATATATCCAGGCGAAACACAACTTCAATGACATTATTTTTTCTGTGTGGAAAAAGATTCATTATACTTACATCAGAAAAAAAGAATAAAACACTTGTTAATTTGTTTAAAACCTGCTTTGCAAGGGAAAATGAAATTGTTAAATGCATTTAACCAGGACAAAGTGATTTACTCAAACATTATTTATTTTAATTTGTCCTTCAATCTCACTTAGTACATGTATTGCCTATGGCTGTAATCAGAGCTGCTTAGCATCCCTTGAACCAGATTAAAGATCAAAATCCTTCTTAGTGCCAGCTTATTGCGTAGCGAATACAAACTCAATGCAATCAGCAAGCTTAAAACAAGACTCAGATGTTAGCAAAGCCAGCAGAGATCAAGAAAGAAATGCACAAAACAAGGTGACCCAGAACAGAATATCAAAGGCTCTTTTGTATTTTTGAGTTCTGGCTAAAGCCATGAAGTCATTCTCGTGAACACAGAATATCCCAAAAAGAGATAGTTGTTTGGAAATTTAAACCTACTTCTAGTTTACAATTTCAATTGTTGGATCTATTTTTACCACTGTTTACACATTATTTCTTCTTTATACTTTGCATACATATATCAAAGCATCCTCTATCAACTTATCACAAGAAGAAATACTTCATTTCTTCTTTGTGCTTTTGTAATGAATAGAGGTTCAAGACAAATAGGAACAGCTCAGAGTTATGGCAGGTTTGGCTGTCGCTAATGACCAGAAAGTTTCCTATTCAACATTCTGCTAGTACTGGTAATGCCACATTATTTTGTTAGGGCTTTATAAGATGAGTTCAAAAATTTTCTTTCTAGATGACTTTGGGGTTGCCTTGCACAGTTTATATTGCAGTGTGTTATGTACTTATTTATTATTTATGGAAAAAACAACAACCACAACAACAAAACAAACCAAAAAAGGGCAAACTAAACAAAAACAAACAAACAAAAAACTAAAACCAAACAAAAAAAGAGGAAAAAACCCCAACCCCAACAGCACAAGCTTAAAAAATTATCACGAATGAAGTCTTATGTTGCCATCAATGAAATTAATAGAAAAGAGAAATCAGCTTTCCTCCCTGCCCCCATTAATTCTCAAGTTCTCAATCACATTTTTCTGCAAAACTGCTAATAATCCTGTCTAGAACTTCTTCTTTATTACATTTTTAGGACAGAAGCCACATATTTTGGAGAAAAAAGTTACTGAGCATACACTTAACTTGTTAGCACTTTATGAGGAAGGGGTTTCTGTCATGCAGTTGATACACATTTACTCAATAAAACAAGAGTTTATCTATTGGATGATGTGAACTGAGACAACTTGTGTCATCCATCAAGCAAAGGGATGTGTGCCTATCAAATGAAAAGGAATGTGTTTGACCAGGTGATTAATGCACATCCAGTCATGCAGGTGTGCAAACAGCTTTGGTAGCACGACTTACATACCCAAAGAGTGCCAACACCTGATGAGAGACAGCATATTTTTAAATAGATCATAGCACCTTTGAAAACAAAATGAATGATTTGACTTGCCTAAAAAATGTATCCTTGCTCTATGCATGTATCCTCGCTCATTTGGTTTTTTTTTGAAGTGAAATGGAAATGAAATGGAAAAAAAAAAATGAGCCAGTCAAGGAAAACAGTTAATATATCTTATATATCTTTTACAAATTAACCCCTTCCCAGGAATTATATGGATAAATGCTTGTGTAGCATAGAATTAATATATTTGAAGCTGAAAGGACATTAATACTCAGTAATCGCTGAAAAACAGTGGTAATTTGGCCTTTAAAAAACTTCATCCTAATGATATTATATCTCTGTGTGGATCCAGGTACAGATGTTCAGATGTACAGATATAAAAACAAGATAGTTTCTTAGCTACAGCATAGCAACAAATTAAAACACTGTAATATATTTTGATTTCTAAACTAATTTCTGTCCTTTTAATATTCCTGTAGAATGTTTGAGTTATCTTAGATTGAAGATACTTTATTTGATTTATGCCTCACTAAATAAAGAGAAAATTTAAATTTTTTCCATGTTCACATAACTGAATTTTTCTTCAGAATCTGTAGAAAGTGCAACTTGATATTTTATTAATATTCCATTTATTTGAGATGATGTATAAGGCTGCAACAAATGTACAGTAACTATAGTTACATATATATGCACAAAAAGAACAAACCAAAAACCAAACCCACCATCATTCTTCAAAAAGAACCACCCAAATACCTAAAGTTCACCAATAGAGAGGTTTCACTATATGTCTATTCCGGGAGCTAAATCTTCTCTCCTATCAATATCTCTGATGGGAACATTGATGAAATCTCCTTACATGATCAAGATCTAACTGTACACTGAACCCAAATGCACAGTGTTTTGCTGTCAAAAGTCTTAGTTTAGGAAGAAGATTTCCCAATCCTGGTCAATAAGTTGCAATGAAGAGTGAGATCTAAGTTTCTAACACTGACCTTCCCAGCAGTGGACAACCAAAATGTTTGTAACAGGATATGCACTAAAATGAATTTTGGCACTAACATAAGAATGAAGCAAAACCTCTCTAGGAAATAAGATTCAAAAGGTGTCACAATTTTCTTCATGTAAGGGCTTAAGTCACACATTTGGCTGTATCTCATTAGTTCCCCAGGGTTTTCTTCTGCAGCCACACAAGGAGAACATGCTAGTGTCAAAAATTTTCATTAGAGATTAAAAACTGGCTTGGGCTATGTGAGTGCTCTCTCCAGACTGGTCTACAGGGTCTGAATCCATATCTTCCTAATGAATACTGTTTGCTGCCTTTAGATTTTTCCATTTTCTTTGCAATATTAAAGAGATTGCTGCTTATTCAGAGTCCAGAATAAAGAGTTCTACAGTATAAATATTAAAAATACATGTTTTCTAAAATAATAACAACACTATTGTAAACATAAACTTGAGAAAACACAGGAATGAAATTTTTGCCACACGAGTATCATCAGAGTGAATGCCTGGTACTTAGGTCTGAGACAGAAATCCTCTTTGAGTGCTTATAGGTTTTCTGGAGCATTGGATAAGACGGTTAAGCCCAAAATATTCATGGACGACTGATTTTATGCTCATGTAGATATTCAGAATTGTCTTTTCTGAATAGATATCTGCCTCTGAGAGCTGTGTTCTGACCCCTGTTTAGACAGCCAGCCTATCTTCTTTCCTCAAATATTCTTGGAGTTAATAGGAGCAAGACGAGAGATAAGTGATATTAAAAGTAGTGCCATCATTATCATAAGTTTGGTAACTGGGAAAAGAGGGGCCTTCATATAGCAATTTTATGGTAGACTTGTACTGCTTTTTTCTTCTTCACCCAACTTTACACACTGAGCACAATGTCACATGATGTGGAATACCCCTTGGGTCACCAGTCCTGGTTGTGTCTTCTCCCAGCCTCGCAGGCAGCCCCAGCCTCCTTGTGAGTGCAGCAGTGTGAAGAGCAGAGAATGCCTCAGTGCTGTGCCAGCCCTGCTCAGCAATAACCAAAACATCCCTGTGTTATCAATGCTGTGTTCAGCACAAATACAAAACACAGCCCCATAGCAGCCACTGTGAATAAAATTAACTCTACCTCAGCCAAATCCAGCATGCTGATGAAAATGTGACTTAATTTGTGTCCCTAAAGTAGTTAGTACAGTAATGTGGACGCTTTTTAAAAAATATTTTGTTTTCGTAGACCCCTTGAACTAATCCTGTGACTAGGTAACAAAAATGCACATAAGTTACTGGAACAGTCCATGCAAAGTAGGAAATAAGTCTCTAATTCATTAAAAGCTTAAGATAAATCATGGATGCTTTCCTTCTATAGTTCATTAAGAGTTATTGGAGATATGCTTAGTTCTTGCTGGGTAAAATACTGTGTTTATGTAGTGGGCCTTAACTGTGTCAAAAAGAAAGTTTGACAGCTATAGAACTGAATTTATAAACTGTTTAGCTATGTATTTTATATACTTTAATCTGTAAGATGAAATTTTTCTTTCATGAGGACATTATTTTAGGGTACTGAGCTTCCTTTAGGCTTTTCTCTGCTGCTTAGCATCTTACAGAAGATTTATAACAACTTATAGAAGCAAGAATTGCATTAGGAAAGGGAATACAATGCCTTTAAATTTGGAGAAAGCAAAAGGTTTTCAACCTAAAAGAGAAATTAAAGGAATGGGACTGTTTCATTGTTCTACTAGGGTTCATTTATGCAATGTTTGTAGGAAGTGATCTTTTTAGTTAAGAAAATTTTAGTTTAGAAATTTCCTGCATTCCTATAATTAGATGACTCACTGTGTAAAATTTAAAGAACATACATATTGTAATAATTATTTTTTTTCTTTCTACAGGAACATAAAGGATTGTTAGCATTTTTTAAACTGTCTTTTAAAGTTTTGCATGCTCTACAAGTTCTATTCATAGTGCTTTTCTATATTTTATGAAATATTGTCCTTGAATATGAAATAATTAACATTTCTAAAAGGGTCCAGGTAACAAGCTTTGTTCTTGCCTAGAGCATAGCTGAAATACAGATGGCAAGAAAAGCAGAAGAGACAAGTGGACAGTATATTTTAGTGTTTTAGAGTGGATCGTGGACTCAGAAATATACACAAATTACTTCAGCAAGATTTAGATGTCTGAACAGGGTCAGTGCAGTTGCTTGCTTAGAGAGGCTGTCTGTTTAACTTTTATATCAAATGCAAATTACACATGACTTTATTCTTTCAAAATGTGATGACTTTACCATTATAATTGCTTCAAGCTAGCAGATTTTGCAATCAGTGTGAAGGTCTTTACCTAAGAGCATGTAAGTGGCTTATCGAGTTAAAGCTAATTTAAAGACTTTGTAAGTGTTGAATAAATGTGAAGTTTCAAAGCAAAAGACAAAGTTAGTTGGATAAGAAGAGTGGGATTTTTGCATCCCACTGACCTATTTTTGCTATGAAGTCATTTAAATAGGTTCATAAATCTAGTCCTATTTTTTGCCACTATTGTGAAAGAATTTTGATTAAAGAGCTTTACTAAGAATGGATTTGGATTAAAGTATGATTGCACTTATTAAGATTCTTTTTAATACTTGATTTTCACAAGTGATGTGGAGAAAATTTTAATTTTAATGCCATTACTGAGAAAGGATTTTCAGAATGGAGAAATAAGTTATTATAACAGAAATTTACCAGTCCCACAGGGTAGCATAAAAGTACAGAGTTGGGACCTTATTGGAACAAGTCATTAATTACTATGGAAGGATATTAAAACCTGAGTTATGAACATGAGACCTGTTGTGATCACACAAGGTAAAAGGGAGATGGTAGACTAGCCTGTGGCAGAACGTCCTTTGTTCTTACATTTAAACTCTCTTAACACATAGCCCATTACTTCAATAAATTGAATAAATCTTGTCAGAGGATGTGAGCTGTCTTTGGAAATACATTCACTGAACTGGCTTCCTCATAAAGAATAGTGTCATCTACTAATCACAGCTTATCACACTTGAGGTGGCTGGGGTTGTGTTGTGGCTGGGGCTGTGTAGCTGAGGTTCAGTTGTTTAAGTTAAATAGAACTGTTGATTCCAAGTTCTACTAAAGACAGATGGATGTGGTTTTAAAAGAAATGTCATGAAGCAAGTCTGGTTTTTTTTTATTTTCTTAATTCAAAAAGTTGAAAAGGTGTCCTTCAAACTCTGACCAAAATTTCTATCGACTTCAAGGTCTCAGTTTACACTTTCACAATGTATCTCGAAAGAGGTAGACAGTCGAATCTCTTGAACTACAGATAAAACTTGTTTTATGCTGATTTTGCTGCTACTTCACCTGTTACCTTGTAGCCATCACAAAGATTTTAAGGTTAAAAGTCCTGAGATGTAGGCATGTAGACATAAGAAAATTCTGCATTTAAATTAAAATATATGTTCACAACAGGTGTACAGTCTCTATAAGATGTCAAACAGTAAAGAATCCACACCTTCCTTGCGTATATTATTGCAATGATTAATCATCTTCACAGCAAGAAAAAGCCATATCTAAAATCCTGTGTCTAGATTTGGGCCCCTCACTTAAAATAGACATTGAGCTTCTGGAGTGTGTCCGGAGAAGGGCAACAGAGATGGTGAAGGGTCTGGAGCACAAGTTTGGTGAGGAACAGCTGAGAGAGCTGGGAGTGTTCAGCCTGGAGAAAAGTAGGCTCGGGGGAGACCTCATTGGTTGGTGCAACCACCTGAAAGGAGCCTGTAGCAGGGTGGGATCAGTCTCTTCTCTCAGGTGACAAGAGACAGGACAAGAGAAAATGGTGTCAGGATGTGCTGTGTAAGGTTCAGGCTGGATCTCAAGAATGCATTGGATAACAGGGTGTTCAGGGAGGTGGTGACAGTCTTTTGCAACCTTAATGTTTCTATGATTCTACTCTGTTATTTTCAGACAACATATTTTCACTACTTTGAGTTTTATGGACTTTTAAGGCATTTTAAAGTATAAATAATGTATGCTATAGATATGAAAAACCTCCAATAACAGAAAATGCAATAATCAAGAAAACAGGTTAAGAAGATTATCATTGTCCTATTTCTCATTTGAATATATAGATATTTTGAAGTCCTTACCCAAGCAAAAATTCCAATGCACATTTTATCTGATAAAAGCTCAAAGTAGGAGAAGCATTAATATTGTGGAAACAAGCATGCTTATGGAAAATCTCAGATAAGTTCAATATAGTCTATATCACCTTGGTTGTGGATAACAGGAGAAAGCTCATTACAGAGTAGATTTTTTATGATGATGAGGAGGAAAAATGCTTACTTAGCAGATACATCAAAAGGAAAAGGCTGTTAAACCCTATACTACAGAAAGAGTGAAAGATGATTTTGCAGTTTTTCTCATTCTAGAGTTTAATATAAGGTATGCTGAGGAAAGAAAAACAGGATTTTTTTAGTGTTGTGTGCTACAACTGAAATTTAGAAATTATCAATAGAATGGATACTTATGCATTTCAATATGCAAGCCTCAATATGGTAGGAAAATTTAGCACTCAGTGATTACATTATAATTTTGGAATAATTGACTTATATTAAAATGAATAATCAAGGGTGGAATAAAGACATTCAGTATTATTAATTTAGAATAATTGTCTTCTCTTAGTACTATAAGAAAAGTAGAATTCTCACAAATATTCCTCAATATATATAAAAAAAGTAATTTTAGGTGTAAGAAAATAATGACATGTATTTTTCTAGAAGACATTTTTCCTAGAATAGATTTAATTTTCTAGAAGCGCTTCTACAATTTTTTTTTCTTATGTAGCTACATAAATCTCATAATTAATTGAAGTAAATTCATTTCAATTCCTCCAGCATTTTTTAATCACTAAGTTTTAAAATAAAAATGCATGTAGACATTTAAATTCAAATGGAACATTTTTAATCTAAGCAAATGTTAACACCTTACATAGTCTGTATTCCTCTGTCTTAGAAAAATCCTAAACCGTATCTGAAAATGGCTTCAAAACTGAAATGCTAAAACTGTGTAATACGAAGAGGCTAAGTAGTTGTATGGTCCACTTAATAGTTCCTTTTTGAGTTATGAAAAAAGTCTCAAAACTATGCTTGGTCAATTTAGTGTAAAGCTTAATTTCATAACCACATAGAGAAAAGTACTTAGCTTCCTTGCAAAAATAAGAGATTTAAAATAAATTAATGTGTTATAAATATGTGCATTTCATGTAAGACTATATACATGCGAATGTTGACATAGACACACATGCATATACCTACATACAGAATGACTTCCTAACTTACTGAAGATTTGTAGTTCTCAGTTTGGGAAAAAAAGTGAGATTAGAAGACCAGGCTACCACTCTCTTCCTTTTCCTTTGAAGGTGACTTTGCGAACTTTTCTCCCATTGAACACAGTTTCCTTATCTCTGCCATGACTGTTACATTAATAACCTGTGATTGACACAGTGGCAAGGTATTTTTGCTGCATGGTCTTCAACTCCACGTTATGTTATTTACCGTGGCAGTAAGGGATGTTTTCGTTGCCCTGGGTGAGGAACCAGAAGTGATCTATCTTCACAGTTGTCCTGTGATACAAGTCACTGGACAAGTGAGTAAAACAAAATTTATGAAAACTGATAACACAAACTGTATCACTAGTTGTAACTTTGGTAATATTGGTCTTTTCATGACTTAAAAGAAAAGAATGTTGAAAGAATGCAGAACTATAAATACAAGGTGCCAATTGTTCTATTGTGCCTTATGTGCTCGTTACATTTGTCATGAGGTAAGAAAGAATATTTAGCAAAGTTTTGTTTGAATCCCTGGTTCTCATTACTTCAGCTAACATCTAGAATGAAAAAAAGCCAAATCTTAATGATCCAACAGTGCTCTCTGGTGGCATGAAAACAAAGGCATTGTATCCTCTGTAAAAAAACTACATAAGTCCAGTACACAAGTCCTTGAAGACAGATAAGTGACAGGAAGACTCAACATGTTCCTCTGTGATAAGAAAAATAGAGCAATAAACAACTTTAAAACCACCAAGGCATGAAATGTGAAACCTGGCTTAGTAAAATAATGTAAATAAAAATATTAAAAATAATTTTTCTTGTCCAGCAGATGTTTTAGACTCTTTATGTTCACAAGGAACATATTCCTTCAGCATTCCTTCATCCAAAAAGTGAAATATACTGCATAGTAGTATATTTTATGATGAAATAATTTTGAATGTTTAGAAACACTTCTTGGTTTAAATTTTATTCTCTTTAATTGTGGAAGGGAAAAAAAAAGAAAATAAACAAACAAAAAACAAAACTCTGTAATTAAATGAAATAGAGTGGAGAGGTGAAAGAACAAACATAAACCAGGGTCATTAAGCTGCCAAGTTCAAAACAGTTTCCTTTTCTGTTTTACATAAAGATTCTGTATTGGATTTTTCATTACATTTTTACAATCATAGGGAGATTTTATTCATAAGAACTAAAAATTTTTAGATCATCTTCTATTGCACTCCTTCAATTTTCCCTTGCTGATTTGTTTGTTTGGGTTTTTTTGTTTTGTTTTTCTTTTTCTTTTTTTCACCCTTGAAGACTTGGAGATTTAACATATTAAGTAGTATTAAAGTAAGAAGTAAAAGACGAAAAAGGCAGTTCTGTGGAATGTAGCCAAAACCTCTGACCACAAAGATATTTACAACATTGAAATATCTCTGATAAGTAGTTTTGCTGAAGTTAAAGTAAAAAAAAAAAAAAAAGCTTCCAGTGCTTTCTGACATCAGAAAAGAGTTATTCTGAAATTATTCTATATGACTTGAAACAAATATGCTTAGCCTCAGTACTTATACACTAGAAAATTTATATTGATACTATTGAAATATTGAAAGATATGGAGAAACTGTTGGCCAGATAAAGAGGAAACACTTAGGACTGTTAACAGGAACATTCCAGATAAAGAGAACAGAATTGGTTATGCTGGTTATAAGAATACTACCTCCTACATGTGTCAAGGTAGAATTTAAGAGTTTCTAAAGCTACAGGAGAAGGAAAGGTGCAGTGCATGCAAAGACCGTTCACTGCAAGGAACAAAGAAGGATGAGTCCATAAGTGGACTAAGTGTCTCCAGGAAAACACCAATATAGATATATGGAAAAGATAAATACTTACCATGAATCTGATTTTGAAATACAGGAAAAAAGTGTACTTCTAAAAGCAAGCATAAATGGAACTTTTTTCCTACAGCTTTTGCTATCTCAAAAGAATTCAAGGCACACTTTTGTTTCAGTGAACTATAGATTGTGCTATAGAACTCAAAAAATAGAACCTTTTGAAAACTTCTGGAAAATGGATAAGAATTATACAAATTAAATTTTCTTGAAATATGTATTTGAACTGATAAGTCATACTCAAGTAATGTCTCTTCATACTAAAATTTTTCATTTACTTCAGACTACTAGCTTTTGGAGTAGGTGGGGAGTAGGTGGATGAAATCCTAGAGAAGAGTTAAATTACACTATAGTTAGTTTTTCTTGAGCTGGCTTTACCAAAAAAAAAAAAAAAAAAAAAAAAAAAAAAAAATNNNGAAAAGAAGTAAAAATCTTGTCATTGTTTTTGATTTTTAATTTTATTTAGACTTGAAAATTATTCTGACTATATGCATAGTTCTTCATTCTTTTTTGCTGTGAAATATAAGATTTCCATAAAAGGTATAGGATCAATTCTACATTTATCTTTCTGTTTCAGTGCGAGGTGACAACAAGATGGAGACTGACTTGACTAAATAGTTTTCTGCCACTATATGGGCTTGTCCAAAGATAGCCTATCTGTTTTGTCCTTTCCTGCCATCCAGAAAAGTGAAAACCTCATTTTTGTCAGCGTTGATCAGATACTTTTGGGTACCCTGAGGAGCATCTGTTTCTCTGCTCCTTGTGTTTAGCCAAGTGACCCATGTCTTACTATTACACAGAGAGCTACTTTAAGAAGTTACTGCAGGATGTAGAAAAAAAAAAACAAACCAACCTAGGTAGGTTTTTTCCTTGAAAGTTTTCTTCATCTTAGATTTTATGGCACAATATAATGTACTGCCTTCCTGAAAAGATAGAGGGAAGAAGATTTTTCCAAAATATTTTGTGAGGATGATGAAATAGTATTGTTGTGTTTATTTAAATGGAATATTGCATGATTGGATTCGAATAAAACTGAATGACTAAACTAAGTACAGGTGTTTCCAGTAAAAATATACAAGTACCTTTTTGTCAGAACTACCTATATATCTGCAAGAAGGCATTCATCAGTCATTGGTGTGAAGATTGAACAGGCATGGTGATAGTCACAGTAAAGGACAACAGCTTGTAAAAAGCCAAGAATTTAAAAAAAGAAACTGAATACTTAGGACTGCCTTACTCATGTTTGCCTCTATTAATTAGAGTGTGTATTCAGTGTTTTAAGATAACATCCTTCAAAAAACTCAGTTATATCAGTGAGGAAATACTGTGACGGAGGAAATTCTGCTTCAGAAAAATATCAGGGAATATTTAACGTTGATGAACTTTTTGTTTGTTTCATTGTGATGTTTATTTTTGGGAGGAGGTGGTGGTAGAACTTGGGATATGCAGAAAAAAAACTAAAAAAGGAGCAGAAATGGGAGTGACAGCTTAGGAAAGAGTGTTTTGAAACTAGTATTTTCCATGCATTTTAATAATAGAGAGTATAAAATGCCAATGGAAAAATAAAGGTGCTATGGAGACTCTGAATCGTACAAGATCTATGTAAAGTAAATACTTATGATACACGACTTATTAAATATTGTACCAGTCTTGAAAATAGCATATTATTCCTCCCTCATCCCCTGATGAAATAGAATTCTTAATTTATGATGAATCAGCCAAAAGCCAAATAGTGAATGTTACATTTACATGAAAAAAGGTTTAAGAAAAAGATCAACACAAGAGATAAAGAAAATACAGGAGAGGGCAGGTAAAATAACAAAGTGAATCATTATTTGTGATGAGATATATATGTAATTGAAATTCCTGCAGAGAAAAAACTGGGAAACAAGGATATAAAAAAAAAAAAACAAGAGAGTCTCAATGTTGAAGAAATAAAGTGAATTGAAAAGCTTCGTTCCAAGATAATTTCCCGAAGGTAGGGAAATTACTAGACAGATTATCAATATCCTGTTTGTTTATAATTTTACATTTTTCTCAGTTTGTTTCCTATTTTATAATCAATAATTCAATTTCTGATATGAAAACCCAAAAATCTAAATTTTCAGCTGGAGGGCACACTAAAATTTAAAGCAAGCTAAACTGACAGTTTTGGGTCATCATGTTTTCTTTAAGTATTAAACAGAGTTAATTTAATTCATGCAGGTTACCTTTTCAGGAAACCTGTGTCTTATGACAAATTCATGTGACTCAGTTTCTGTATTTGTGAGCTGATATAACAATGTGGATCCCCAGACAGACTTTCATCATCTGTGGGACCATTACACTACAGAAGATGCAGGTGTTAATACTTTCCAAGGTAACAACAGGTTGCAAAATATTTGATTTATTTACGAAGGCTATTGATAAACTGAGCTTTTTCTCTCTTGAAAACCAATGATGGTTATCAACACATAAAAAAATAAAAGGTTTCCTAATGTGCTGGGGTATGATTGAATAGCATGATAGGAAAGAAAAAACACCACAGCCCCCAAATTACTATACAGGTATTATTAAATTGCTAGTGCTAAGGACAAAAAGAATGTGTGCTAACTTCCAGATTACTGTGGCCATATGGATCAGAGAAATAATAATCATATTAGGTCATTATATGTCAGGCATTCATGGATTTGGGTGCATTTTAAGCTAAGATAAATATCTTTAATATGTCCATAAACATTCTCCAACAGATTTGACAAAGTATCTATGCTTGCATAAGAAGGGAATAAATAGAATAAGAACCAGCAACATCTGAAAACAGATGTTTGTGGATATAATTCATTGTAGAATCACAGAACTACAAAAATATCTATTCTGGAATGGATTTCCGGGGCCCATTTGGTCCAGAATTCTGTTGAAAGCTGGGCCTTAACGCAGTTTTTCCAGGGCCCTGTTCCAGCACCTTGTCAGGCTGAATCTTGAAATCTTCTGAGGAGAGAGGTTCCATCATTATTCCAAGCAACATATGACAATGATTATTGGTTGTCACAATGAAGTATTTATTATATTCACACAGAATTTCCCTTAATACATCTTGTGCCCCTGGATTTTTGTCCTGTCACTGTGAATCCTTGTGAAGATATTCATCTATCTTCTCTGTAACTGCCTTTAAATGACTGTGATTGGAATATGGTTCCACTCCATCTTTATCAGAACAGGTTTCTGTTCTCAAGGTGGAACAGACCCAGTCCCTTCAACTTTTTCTTCAAATCTTCCCAAGCTATCTCATAATCCTGGCAGTCATGTATGGATGCATCAATGTCTCTCTTAAACTGGAAAGATCAGTTTACTTTTTCATGTGTGGCATACCACAAGTTGAGTAGTGTGGAATAATCCTATCCCACAGTCTACTGGCACGTTTTTCAGATTGACACCTGAAAGCTATTGCACTTCCTTGCAGCCAAGATACACTTTTGAGTCATATTGAGTCCCAGGAATCCCAGGACCTTTTAATCAGGGTTGCTTCTTAGCTACCAGTCCCTAGCCTTTAGATACAGAGATTATAATTATTCTGTCCCAAGTGCAGGATTTCACATTTATTTTTTGTTAATTCTTTTAGAGTTCTTGCTGGTCTGTGTTACAGCCTGCAGAGATCACACTGAGTGTGATCATCTGTCCAGATTCATGTACTTCTCTTCTCAATTTGATGTCATCCACAATCTTGGTGTTTATTCAGTTTCCATCATTTTTGCTATTCCTCTGTCCAGTCCATATCTTAGCAGCTCATTAGCAAGGAAACTGTGTGAGGGACCAGAACAAAAGCCTTACTGAAATCAAGTCAGATCATCTCCCCAGCTCTCCCCTCATCCATACAGCTAGTTGTTTTACCATAGAAGATAATTATGTAGAGATCAAAAAATATTTATTTTAATCAGGTATTAGTATCATGAATTTTAATCATTCAATGATGATCTGAATTATCTGACTTAATTACCTGATTATGCTATGTTTAAGTATTTCTATGACCTTTTCATATCCAATTTTCATATCTAAAATTAATTAAATACTTCTATCATGAGGTAACCTTTTACAATGTGAGATCACTTGCTTTATACAATTTGCCTAGTTAATTTAAAACTGAGATTTTAAATTTAGTTCACAGAATACTTGTCAATAAAATGGCCTTTTTGCTTTTTTTTTTTTTTTTGACTTAACACGTCCTAAAAGTTCAATGTAAAGTTAAGATCTATTAAACATTGAAAATTATATACCTTTTTATGGCAGATATACTCGTTCTGGTGTTTCCATGTTCTTAATATGGCTTAAATATGTACTTAAAATATTCTGTTTAAATGATAAATTTTTCAAAACTTGCATATATGTGCACTTCCTCTGAGCTAGCCTTGCATGTTCAGTCTTACAAATTGAGTTTAATTTGCAGCTACCAATCATTTTCACTCCAATATTTTCTTTTTTATTCTATTAAATATTCTCTTCCGGAAAGATCTTGTTTTGATTACAGTAAAAATAGTGAAATACTTGTAGTGAAAACATAGCTTATACTGAAATTATAGTGAAAACAATAGAGTTAGGAATAGCATGAACTAAGTAACATCACTAAAATTCCTCAGGGTTCCTCTTTTAGTCCTTAAGCTCATATGTTACTTAAGCATGTGTTTAACTTTTAGTCAGTGCTTGAGTAAAAATGCACGAAATGTTAAAGAGATCAAGGAACTTTTTTCTTTCAAAATACTGTTCTGAATTTGTAGTAATTTTGTTATGACTGGTAAAAGACTAAGTGGATGGAAGTGTATATTTTCTCAGAGGCATGTATTTACTTTTCCAGTTGAGCAGGCTTAAGGAACTTGCCACAAAATGTTTTCTCACTAATGATCTCCTCAGAAAGGTGTGTTGAGATGTGTTAAGTACATCACAATGCTTTACATTGATCTCAACTTGAATATGATCTAAAAATTATCAAGGAATTTTTTATCTATTTCTACAGGAATTCCATATCAAATTGTAATTTTAAAATATTTACTACAGAATAATTTGCCTAAGACTTCCCTATAGTCTGAAATCCAGTAGGGCTAGGTCTGTTAGGTCTTTGCAGTAAATATAGTTGTTTACTACAGTGTCTGGAAAATGATAGTTTCTTCTGTGTTGAATTCTGAAAGCAAGTTTATTATTTTGATTAATGTTATAAATCTTTAAAGAATTCTTTATAACATTGTTTCATAATATCATGTGACTATGAAGATAAAGAAATAGGGACTATGATATTTCTTTTTATTGTGCCATATTGCTTCTGATCATCCTCAAAGAGTTCAATACAGGCTGGAAAGTTGACCTAATCATTTTGTCATTTTTTTTTCACTTGGGAAGACAAGCATAGACCTATGAAGTACTGTGTTCAGTGAGAAACCTTGAAAAGTAACGAGCTCAAGAATATGATCTTTTATTGTTGCTTACAGATAGAAAATGTCTGTTTTATGTGAAATACTGTATTTATTATGTATCATCCCTATTTCCTCTTTCTTCCATGAAGAACTTCCAATTCCTTCCTTTGAAACCTACTCCTTCCTTTTAAACCTATTATTTATGGATTTGAAGACAATTGAATCAGTCATCTTTAAACTCAACAACCAACATCTTCCAGTGACTCCTGGTATTTTCTAGGCTCACCCTTGGTCATTTGCATTGATCATCTCTTGATATTCTCCAGCAAAATCTTTTCCAAAGTGCTATGCTCAAAGCAGGCAAAGTGTTTCAGGTGAGGGAGCATTGCCACCAACAGATTCATAACTACTCTCTGTGTCTTGGTGTACATAGCTCTGTTTTTTTCAATTGCAAAGAAAAGCTGCTTTGAGCACTGTTAAGTCCTCTTTAAATTGTTATGTACCATACCCTGCAGCTTTGCAAACCTTCTATTTATCCAGTCATTCCTACCTCCTATTTCTTCAAGGAATTCTGCTTTTGTGTATGAGACCTCATCCCTGCAGAATAACTTCATTTTTTTTCAGAATCCTTTAAAAAAACTAAATTTAATTTTAAATGCTAAATTTGTGTTATGATGTGCTTTTAGTCCTACACTGCTTAAGATAAGCTTGAAATTTAAAGACAAAATGTATGACATTAATTGAAAAGTAAACTGGTACTGATTTTAAAGCAATTTCCTGTTGAATTGAAATGATAATATGATATCTAAAAAAAGATCTAACATATTATCTCTTGTCTATTAGTGGAGAGCAAGAATCATCAATCAATAAAAAACAGGGAAAGTATATGAAGATTTTTCCAAAAATCTCTGGTAACATTCTTTCATTCTGTGGTTTAGAGATTTCCCGTTACATTCTTCTGGTCTAACATGTCATGTCTAATGAAAATAGAGATTCTTATACCTTACATTCTAAATATTGGAAGAATTCTTTCATTTTCTCTTTTGAGATTCACAAATATAGAAAAAAAAAAAGAAGTGTTTCTGAGGCTCTCCACAAATTTCTGAGGCTGCTTGCCAACATTTATTCTTAGAAATAGTTTGAATGGATTCCAGATTTCTCATTTTCTTAAAGAGTATTACAGACTCTGTGTGAACATCAAAGACATCTGTGAAAAACTGATAATAAATACCCATCTTTTATGTAGTGTAATTACTGAAAAGCATCATTATATTTTCAGTCTGTCTCCTGATGACAGCCACATATTTTTGCTCTTCCTTTCTGAGACTTGAATTGAAAAACCACCCTGTAAATAATTGAAATGAATCATTATTTTAAGGTGGTTTAAATTCTCTCATTAGCTTATACATATTGGTCATAGTTCATATCAGACCAGCTTTGAGGATATTTGCCATTTCTTTATGATGCCTTTTAGACCAGTGTAAGGCAGCATTTACCATCAGGCAATTATTCAAAATTAGAATTTAAACTGATTGTTAATGGGAAGACTCTGCTGAACATTCTGGAAAAATTGTTATCTTGGCTGAAGTATTACCTGAAATGAAGAACAATCTCTGACCACCTGGACATATCATACTTTAAAGAGAAGGGCAGAATGAAGGTTGTATTATTATCACTTTCTTTCATGAGCAACAGATAAATATAAGAACAAAATTCTTTAAATTAAGATCTTGATTCCGTACAAGAAAGGGCACAAAAATCACTGTATATTTCTTTTCTGTCTTTTTTTTTTATTTTGTAATATAATTTTATTTTATATTGATGTGAGGAGCCATAAAGAAATTATGGTTCTGGTTATAAGGGAAAAGTACTAAAATAAATACATTTGCTGAAATACTGACAGCAAGAACTCCTGCCAGACTGGAACTGTTAGCCTGGGAACTGGGCCTAGGAACCAGAAGCATCCTTTTTGAGCACAGCTGTAACTCTCAAGTACAGCTGGGTACCTAGAAACATCCTAGATACATCCTGAGATACCACTGATAAGTCAAAACCCAGAGAATTATAACAGTGACTTATAGTCTGAAAGGTGAAAAAATAATGAAAAGGGGAAAACATCATGAGAAAGTAAGAATCAGTAACTGCAACTGGCTGTTCTAACATCAAGAACATCTAATATCAAGGAAAGAAGTCTGGAAAAATAAAAAATTTTATCCCATAGAACAGAAAATACCATCACCTACTGGGTTCCAAGTGAAAAAATATAAATTGTTAGCATCTATTTGCAGCTTGAAGTGGTAGTGTCCTATGACCCCTTATGCCTCTACAATAAAATAATGATTTATTTTTCATCAAAAGTGGATCTTTTCTTTCTGAGAACTCTCTGTCCAGCATATACATTTCCTTTTCCTCAAAACTCTGTGTGAACTTTTTACTTGAGCCTTCACTGGGGGCACCCAGCTGGCTCCAAACTGATGTGGATTGGTTCCCCTCTGGGAATTCCCCCGGAGTTGGTTCAGCTAAAATCTCACTCCTGGGACAGCTGAGTCCTCTCTGGGTTTGGTCCCTTTCTGAAATCTGTTTAATGCACTTTGCTATTGTATATATTCATATAACTAGATTATCATATTTGCTGTTACATTATTGATAAATTGCTTTACTACTGATAAGTTTGTAGTAACCTTTAATTTTATAAATTGTTGTTGCTGTGATAATCTATTCCTGCTATTATTGCTGCAATACTGTTGATTGTTGCTATTGTTGATTATTGCAACACTATTTATTGCTGATAATAAAATAGCTGAATTGATGTATATATCTATATTTGCTTTATTAATAATATGTATATACTTGCCAGTGGTGATTTTTTTATATTTCTCATAATGTCTAATCAAGTAGGGAAATTCAGACAATGAAATTCCTGTGTGCTGGTTTTCTCTGGATTCCTATGAACCCACAGCTGTGATCTTTCTCACTAGCAGGCTGGGTAACCCTTTAGGTTGTGAGACATGTAAACAAACTTTATTTCTGAATATAGAAAAATAGAAGAACAAGACACAAAGATTATTACTGATTTTTGCCAGGCTTCAGTTCTTGTCAAGAACAAGAAATAGAGCTTTAAAGACATAAATGGATTCTCGTGGACATGTCTTTGAGTAGAGATTTAATTTTCTCTTATGATTCGTTTACACCTTGTGCTGAGTTTGGTTGAAGTGGAGTTAATTTTCTTCACAGCGGTTGGTTTGGAGCTGTGTTTCAGTCTTGAGCTGAACACAGTTGTTAATATAGTGATGTTTTTGCTATTGCTGAGCAGGGCTAATGCAGAGTGAAGGTCTTCTCTGCTTTTCACACTGCCACAGCCAATAATGGTTGGGGGTGATGGTGTTTGTCTTCCCAACCACCACGACCCTGATGGGGCCCTGCTCTCCTGGAGATGGCTGAGCACCTGCCTGCCATGGGAAATAGTGAACTAACTCTTTGGATTTGCTTTGCTTGTGTGTATGACTTTTGCTTTCCCTATTAAACTATCTTTATCTAGATCCATAAATTTTCCAGATTTTATCTTTTTGTTTCTCCTTCTGATCCCACTGGTGGGAGAGTGAGTGAGTGGCTGTGTGGGGCTTGGTTGTTGGCTGGGGTTAAACCACAATGGTCCTTTTAGGCACGCAATTTGTGACTCAAAGTGTTTGAGACAAAGACAGATTTGATTGGGATGCACCCGATTGAATCTGGATGTACTAGATTTGAATATCTGTTAGTGCTGCTTATCTAGTAATCAGCAGGCTTCTTTGCTTGCCATGGGACTCACTTTCCTGGGTCTGTATTAGAGTCTACTGCTTGTTAGTGGCTGCTTTTTGCTTTCCCTGCTTGCTGTAGTGCTGTACTGCTTATCACTGTACTGATTGGTGCCTGAGAGTGTTTTGATAACAGCCACTGGCGATGTGCCTGGGCTGGCAGGTGGCCAGGGTACTGCTGCTGTGTCTGTGCTGCTGTACTGGACAAGCTGGGACTTCAGAAGTGGAGTGGAAGGCAGTGTGGAGTATGAAGGAGTCCCAGAGCAGAGCAGGTGGGAGCCTGAAGGACGATGTGACAGAGCAGGCTTGCTGGCAGGACCCGAGACCTCACAGAGGGCCCACACTGGAGAGGCTTGTGAGGAACTGCAGCCCATGAGAAGGACCCATGTTGGACAAATTCAAGCAGGACTATCTCCCATGGATGGGACCCCTTGCTGGAGCAGGGGAAGCAAAGATTGACTTGCAGCCCGTGGTGAAGACCGTGCTGATGAGGCTGGGCCCCTGCAGCCCACGGAGGACTGTGATGTGGACTGTACCAATGGTGGGCTACCCTACAACAGGAACCCTTTGCTGCAGCCAGCCTAGGGACAGGGGGAGGAGTTCATTGCAATGTTAAACCCTAAAACCAGACCCAAAAGGAGTAACAGTGGAGATTGTGATGGATTTGTCTTTAAATTGTTGTAAAATATGATTTGCGTTGATTAGGAATTACTAGAACAGAAGCCACCCAAACCAGCACATGAAGGGCTCACACAGAGCCAAGGCCTTTTCAGTTTGTTGTACATCCATGCTGGCAGGGTAGTCGGGGTGCATGGGAGATTGAGAGTAGACACAACCAGGACAGGTGACCCAAGCTGACCAAAGGGATATTCCAGACTATGTGACATCATGCTCAGTATATAAACTGGGGGGAAGAACCCCACTGAACAAACACATAATTGTGCATGGCATTGAAAACAATGTGAGAGCAGTACAGGTCTCTTAGTGAATTTAACTAACAGTACTAAATAATCCTTATAAAAGCTAAATGTTAATAGAAACTAGTACTAGCAAGCACTCACTAAACTAAAAAGAACCAAAATATATTTATTACGTTTAGGACATAGCAGTGAAGTGAATTAATATCTAAAGCTGAAGCAAGCAAGAGGTGTACTGTTTACACCTGGAGATGTTTGACAGACAAGACTGTGAATGATCCTAGTGCAAAGCTTGTGGTTATGGCAGAAAAACTGCTCAATAAAATCAGGAACCAAATAAGATTCTTGTCCTCACATTGTCTCATTCTTTAGAAGTTGTGTTCATGAATTGTACTGAGAAGAGTGCAGAAGCTCTGGGAAGAAATTTGTGCTGAGATGGATGCTGTCAGTCAAGTGTATGCCACTGATAATGAAAAAGAGAAATTACTGTTTGGGAATGATTTGTTATTGAAGTTCTGTCCACTTCTCAGCTTAATCCATAAAACCATTTGAGTCTAGTGAAGGAACAATATCCCATGTAGTAGGCTGATAAGAGAGAAAGTAGAAAATACTGTTATTTGCTGTCATGGGAAGATCAGCAGCTCCTGCTCTCTCTTTTTGGCACTATAACTGCTAAGAGAGGCTCTATCTCTGCCTATCACGCCTGTCATTTAACATGGAACTATCATTTCCTAACTCACCACTTATATGCTATATTCCTACTTATGAGCTCAGGTCTCTGGAGCAAAGAAATTCATTAAGAATGTGTTTTGGATTTCTGTGGCAAGGTTTTTGTAGTGAAGGGTGTGTGGGGGTGTGTGTGGGGGTGTGTGTGTGTATGTAGTGAGGTGTGTGTGTGTGTGTGTGTGTGTGTGTGTGTGTGTGTGTGTGTGTGTGAGGGGGGTGTGTGTGTGT
>VZRX01023817.1:42115-64340 GCA_013398075.1 Notiomystis cincta
TGTGTGTGTGTGTGTGTGTGTGTGTGTGTGTGTGTGAAGGGGGAACATGCAGAGGTGGCTACAATAAGAAGACACAGCAGCTGTGCCCATGTCAGACACAGCCAATTTCTGCCAGCCCCAAGACAGACCTGCCTCTTGCAAAAGCTGAACCCATTAGTGATGTTGGTAGTGCCTCTGTGATAATTTATTTAAGAAAAAACCCCTACACAATCACAATTGTGAGAGTGGACTGGTAATGTGAGAGAAACAGGCTTTCAGACACCAAGGTCAGTGGAGAAGGAGGGAAAGGAGGTGATCCAGATGTCAGAGCAGAGTCCCCTGGAGTCTATAGGGGATATCATGGTTGACCCCTGCAGCCCATGGAAGATGACACTGGAACAAATATTCACCTCCTCACACTGAAATTTCAGGAGAAATCATGTTCTTATTGATAAAAAATGTTTATTTTATTAATTTATTAATTAAATAATCAACAGGATCAAAAAGTTCTGAAGAATGTGCTGTTGACATTGCAACACATTACAGACAGTACCACAATAGTAATTATGCCAGGTTGAACAGTCACTTTTGTTTTGTGGCAGATCTATGAAATTTCAGGATGAGTAAACACTATGCATGGTCTAAATAAAATAATTGTGCATATATGTGTTAAACTCACTACATATGTGTAATGTAAAGCCACTACAAATATTTCAGGAGTATAAGATAACTCCTTTTATATAGATTCATTAGATTCCATAGAGGCATTAGGCACAAATTATAACTATTTCCCTTTTAAATATCATCTCTGCCTGTGCAGTAGGTCTGAAACTGTTGGTACATCTCTGCTGTACCAGCCTTTTGGTATTACAAAACAAATTATTTCAATATAAAAAAAAAAGAAGATAAGCACACAAATCCTGCTGATTATGACTAACAGGATTTGTTTGATTTCCTCCTAACATCCACCTTAAAATTTTACTTCTAAGATTCTTTCTTTCTATCTGTGGTTACACTGATTGACATTAATACCTAAAATTTCCTTAAATGTTATTGTGATGCAGAGAACTTACAGATTTATTGCTATTTTAGGGTGATCATTCCTTGACAAATCCTGTTTCTGCACTTTGAGAGTGTTTGATGGTGATTCAGCAGTGGATGTATTCCAGCAAGCTGTTTCTTTACATCCTGTAGACTAAGTAATATTTCCATCTGCTTCTAAAAACTGTGTGGTGACTTCTGTCTTTGCCTAAAATTTAAATAATATCCATACAATATCAATTCTTGCAGGAATTATGGTTTAGCACCTGAATCCATTTTGGGATTTTTTAACACTGCAAAAGTATCAGCTACCTAGGACTATTGTGCCAAGAAGTTTCTAACAAAAGGTCACAGGCTTCAGAACTAAGGTGTTACAAACAGTGTTATTAATCTATTTTGTCTCTTTTAGAAAGAGTCCATATAGTGAATATGAGTAGCAATATAACCTTTCTTTTTGTAGAGATCATCTATTTCAAAATGGTTAATACTCTTACTCTCTGGGATTGAATAAAACCTTGTATCTATATTTTATCTTTTCTATTCTTTCCCTCAAGTATTTTGCTGTTATTTTGGACTTCATCTAATGACAGCTGATAATTTTTCCTTAATATTTTTAAGACAAGATAAATAGAATGAGAAATATACATTAAGTCATTGGAGACAAACATACAAAAATTTTCAAGTTGCAATAATTTGTTATTTTAAGTAACTCCTGTTTCATGAGAGTCATTTAATTAACTTTTGAAGACAATTCACAAACTTTTTGAATACTGTTTGAATTATAGAAAATTATTCCTTAACCAAGGGGCATAGTAGCTAGTAGAGAAAGATATATCTTTCAATTTGGGAAGGAAGCTTCTTGCATTTTGTAAAGTAGTCAGACAGTTTAGGCTTAATCCAGAAATACTTTCAGACATGATGATTCAGTGAGACACAGCACTTTAGTCAAATACCCAGACTTGTTCTAAGAACTAGTTTGAGTTAATTCAAATATGACATTTGCTTAACTGAGATTAGAAGAGATCTGACCAGAATGCAAGGGAAAATTTAAAAGAATATTAGACGTGATGATGATATCCCATATTATCTAGGTGGGATTGTAATGCTTTGATGTGATCTAAACAAAAGTTGGTAGTAGAAGTACAGATTGTGTTGTCTTTGCCATTTAATCAAGACCTTGTAAAACAAAAGTGACAAAGTGCATTTTGAGGAAATAACAAAGATCTCATTTTTTATTAGATAATATATTTTAATATAACTAAAGATGAATGGCAATGTAATGTCTTTAATACCTTGAAAGCTAAAAGAAAAGCTTTCTCAAACATAAATTAATCAAGGAACACTGGTTTTAAATAGCACCAAAAACTTGAAAGGAAATGATCCCATTAAAAATGTGCTGAAGGAGAAGGTTGGTGAAAATTTAGTGTGAATTATCTGGTATTTTTGGGGGGAATCTAGATTTTGATTTGCAACTTTTAACTATGTTGATTTTTAATAATTTTTACAAAATATTAATATATATAAGAGATAAATGCAGATATTGTAATAAATTTATTATATCAGTAGAAATATATTCAATAAAAATTTAGATATACTATACATTCATGAGGAAACCTATATACCTACAAAACCACAAAATATATGCAAATATTAATTCCTAGTCTTCATAGAGCTGTTTGAAAAATCTTCAATAATAATAATAATAATAATAAAAAAAGCCCTGATCTGGGGAATGTGTCTATTATAACTTAATCATGTGCACCTTTGTAATGTTACTCAGTTATCTGAGGATTATAAAAAGTAAGATATATTAGCTTTGTCTAGAAGAATTATGTTTGCATGTTTACTTTAGAGTAGTTGTAAGATTGATAGCTCATTAACTATTCTAGCAAAAATTCAAGAAGAGTGCTGAAATTATAAACCTTTTATTTCCCCAATCCTTAAAAATAAAAGGTTTTATTTCATTCTGTTACAACAAATATATGTAAAATTGAAGTGCCACAAAAAGTTAAAACCATAATTTAAACTTTTTTCACCTCTTAAGAAATATCTGTAAATTATTTGCTCTACCATTACTTAGTGTTCCCAAAATATCTATATATCAAAAAACCCCACTTCTTAGCATTCTTAGCTATGTCTTTTCAGGGACAAGTGCAAGGTGAGACCTTGAATTTACCTATTTTAACCTGCAACTCTTTTACAGATCCACTTCCCTGTAGGATCAATAGGCTGATCTGATAGACATGCACATTCAATATATTCTACCAAGGGTTGCACCCTTCATTGGATGCTTCAGGAGATGCTTCTCTTTTAAACAGCGTCCGAAAGGAGAGGTTGAACTGTCATATTAGAGCCAGTTTTTACTGCAGGCTTTGTAGTTCAGGCAGATATGTCAAAGGAAAGATTCAAGAAGAGACTCCTAGAGATGGGAAGCTGCTTCTCCAAGGTCAGGGAGCAAAGAGGATGTCCTACATAAAAAGACATCTTGCCTCCAGATATTTTACAAAGCCACAATACTCCTTACATCTGTGAACAATATAATACTACATATTATGTGCATTTCAAACTCTGGTTTACATACATATAAATGAACTAGAATTCATTAGTAAATCCTATTGACACTTTCCATTTAGCTAATTTTTTTCAGTGATAACAAAATTAGTTTAACTTTTCTTTTAATAACAATAAAGTTTAAAGCCTTAAAAGCCCTGATGGAAAAGCATCACATTCTTCTTTACAGTTGGTTTCCAATGCATTTCTGAAGATTTTTAAAAATGTGTTCATTTTAAAAGATTTATAAAAGTTTACTGTCTTGTTCCTGGCCATCTATCTTTGGAAGGATGTCTGAGGGTAAAATTAGAGGAAGCTGAGAGGTTATATTCACATCCTAACACAGATATGGAGATTATAGTGTAAAGCACAGTTGTTGCTCCCTGGCTGGAATACGATTGGCACATTTGATGCCAATTCCATGATGATTCCCCACACCCACAATCTGCAAATGTAATCACCTGCTGTGGGGGATGGCAGGGAGGGAGGGAGGAGAGGGAGAGGAGAGGAGAGGAGAGGAGAGGAGAGGAGGGGAGTGGAGAGGAGAGGAGAGGAGAANTGGAGTGGAGTGGAGTGGAGTGGAGTGGAGTGGAGTGGAGTGGAGTGGAGTGGAGTGGAGTGGAGTTCATCTGAAACCCTTGCAGGAAGGGGATCTCAGCGTTCTCTGCAGCTGATTAACTGCACAGCACCTGTCAGCCAGGAGAGAGAGGTGATGTTGTCCTGCTGCTGAGCCAACAACTGTGTGGAAATCATTCTCCTTGGATGAATTGGTCATTATTATCTAATTGTACTCTTACCACACACCTCCATCCCAAAGCTACCTGCCTTTGAGGTACAACTCACTAAGTGTGCACTGGTTTTTTTCTTTGTTTTGTTTTTGTTTGTTTGTTTGTTTTTGGGGTTTTTTCTCTTCTCTTTCTCATGTAAGTATGGCTGTCTTGAAATTATTTATATATTTTAAAAATTGTATTATTACATTTACTGAGTTTCTACATCTTAGATGATAAAGACAAATATGAAATCTACACCATAAATTTTGTTGTTAATGTGGTTTATAAGACTAAAAACATCACAGAAAATCGACTACCATTGAGACATAGTCTCCAGAATGCTAAGACTGAGACAGATATACTGTCTGAAGAGTAACACACCTATTAAGGATCTTAGAACAGCACAGTTTTACAAATATATATGGTTCAAAATATTATTTGATTTATGATTATAATTTTCTGCCTTTTACCTGAAAATATCCTGTGCCTTTAAAATTACCAAGTTTATATTTTCACAAACTAGTATTTATCAGAAGTTTGCTAGTGAATTCTGTATAACTGCTTCAAAATTAACTTAATTATGATTAGGTGTTGATCACCATGGCTAATGTTAACCCAAAAGAAGTAGTATGCAAAACCCTCAAATTGTAGGTACTTAGGTTCTGAAGGGCGCAGAAAACCATCAGAAAATCCCAGCAAAATTATCAGAAGAAAATCCCACAAAATAGCTCTTTTAAGGAAGAAACACTATACTTGTTTCAATTTTTTACGCTTTGATACAGCCCTGTCTTCTAGTTGCTGGTTTTTTTCAAAGCAATGTCATCAACTTTCTTCATTTTTCTTCTTTTCTTTTTTTAAAAACATTAAAACATATTTCGAACTCCTATAGACTCCTGTATATGCATGTATTACTTTTTATTTTGAAGAAATATATTTTATAAACCAGAAGGAATATTTATTGCTTAAAAAAAAAAAAGTTGGCCCTAAGACTGTACTTAATAACTTTGCAAATCTTCCTGTCAACCATTCTGCATGCCTAAAATATTCTGTATGCAAATGATACTTAAAATCCCCATATATCTACCTCTGAAGAAATCTGTTTTGAGCACTCTCTAAAGGAGTGGCAAAAATCATTGCTTACTGTAACACCACAATGGATATCAGAAATAGAAATACAAACAACTTGAGGACAATTGAGTCCCTTTAACTGTAACACTTGATGGACACATCTTTGACACTGGTTGGTCTCTCAAGCCTCAGTTATACTGGGAGAGATATTTTTCACTGATGTCTTTATATACATACAATGCCTCAAATTTACATTGAAATCTCTAAACCCTATGTCATTGATGACTGTGCCCTATGCCAAGAAAGTCTATCAGCCTCTATTAATGTATGATTCCTCTTAAAAGACCAGCAATTAGAAAATTCAAGTGCTTAAAAAAATATATATTTGTGTATTCTATACCCAGCTAAATGAAGTTGCTCCTCATATATCTTTGTAAAATAACCAACTTATTCAGAGATAACACTACTGACCCTTAGGGTTAATGTTTCAAAGATGTTAATTATTTCAGGTCTTTGCATTTGTACGGCTTTCTCGGGATTCGTAGTTGCTGAGCTATCAGTCGCTTTATATGATACTAAACAGTAGACTTGGGAAGGAAACATCCACTAGAAACTGCTATTCAGTCCTGAAAGGTATTAAAATTTAATACAGTCTCAGTATGAAGTTTGCTTAATCAAATGTCAGGAACATCTTAAATCTATCAATAAAGACCTTAATTCACCCAGGGGGTAATATCAACAAGGAAGGTGAAAATTCCAAACAAGAAAAGATGCTTTAAGAATTGTATTTGTAGTGCCATCTGCTTTGAGTTAATTGTTCTCAACAGGCTACTCAGCTGCCATTTAGTCTCTATATTACTTATTAACGGAGTAACAGATACATAGAAATATGTCATTAGCATTAGCACAATCCTGATATAGTGATAACACAGCCTGGTTGATAGACTTATTTGATTTAAACTTTATTTTCTTCTTTATGAGTGGAATAGCAATTACAGCTACTAATTAGTAAACTTGATGTTTGTGTAGTCTTAATAGGCAGACATATATAAAAACACATTGCAAAATTTTTGGTAACTTTGATAATCAATGTGAGTTGTATTGGTCTTTTAAACAGCTTTTCTCCATAGATTGAAGCACTGCTCAAAATTTCCTATGACATAGAACCATACACTATAGGAAAGAGACACTTAAAATGTTGGGAAATAATACTTTGCCCTTGTATCTAACAATTTGATCTGTAGAGGAATGAATGGAATGGAATACTACCATTCATATCAGCAGGATATTGCAAACTGTCCTCAGAACTGCAGTTTGAGTGCAGCAATCACTGTAATGGAGATAATGAAGGACAGTGGAGGGAAGGATCTGAGAAAGCTGAAGTGAAAAGAAGGGAATTTTAGTCCTTTCACCTCTATCTGTTTATAGGTATTTTTCCTTTAGAAAGACTTCATTGGTGTCATCTTAAGAAACAAAGAGTACATGGAAATGTTTCTATTTATTAATAAGTTTTTTAAAAAATTAATATAAAATAATTAATGCCCCCAATCAAGCAACTAAAATTCACTGAAAACCCACAGTTGCCTATGAATCACAAACATCAGGATCTGGTAACAGATCCATGTTTGCATTATTTCTTTTACTTTTAAAAGGTCTCTGGACATACACATCTTTAATAAAGTTCTGAGCTCTGATTTGTTGCATCTATTTGTGTAAAACTCTTTGTTTGTTTCTATTTAGTGTTACAGTTAGTAACAAGTTTTTAAACCTTCAGCCACCAAATCTGATTTTTAGAGAGGAAAACACCCTGGTGTTTTCAGCAACAAAGATAAACTTTGAGTTCCAGCATATTTAGCCAAGTTTAAATAAAAAATAAAGATTTAATACAGTAAGATAAGAATTTCACTCAAAAGGGTAATTAAAATGAGATTATTAATTACTCTTTTGATCCCTATATTATGAGGAAAAGTACATGGAACCTCAAACAGAACATTGATTCTATTGATTTCAGTGGGATTTTTCATCTCCTTAAAGTTAACCATACTTTAGTTTTTAACTTGGTCAAGTTTATGCAATAAATACCCAATAAGAATGCTACAGATAATGTCTCTGGAGACTTTGCATTTGTCCTACCATACATCTACCTACCTCAAGACATTCTATAGCTTCCACTGAAATTGTCTATATGCATTGTTCCTAAAGTACTACAATACGAACAGATCATATTAATCTATTCCTACTGCTGTGCCACCTCTCATCATTTTAATTTTTTTCATTTTTTTCCAACACACCATCATTCTGAAAGAAGGCTTCCATGAAATGTATTTGAAACACTTGCTTCAGAAGAGCAGAGGAAGACACTGAGGAGTAAAATAAGTCTGACCACAGTGTAATGGCAACTTTTATGTTTACAGCATTTTTTTATTTTCTGATTTTTCTTTGTATGTAGATTTGAAACTCTAACTCATCCTACAGGACTACTGTAAAAGATTAAAGTCTTCTGAACACTAACTCCACAATCTTTTTTTCAATTATTTAGCATAGAAGAAAACTATATGATGGATCAAGATCTGTTCTAATGCTACCATTTACCACATTTCAGGCAAATTCAAATATGAAATTGTTCAGCTGCTTACCATGAAGCAGAGTTATTTCTTTAAACAGACTAGGTATCAGAGAAATTAAATCTTTGATATGCAATGGGAGCTTTTAAAAAGGTGATCTCTGTGCTTGCCACTTTCAAAATCTCCTTATAAGCAAAAGAAAAACCCACCACATATATGAATCTAGGAACCTATTGGCAGTACTGTTAATGTTTTAACACTCTAGTTATACAAACTATGTAATTAATACAGTAGAAGCCTTATTAATGGTATATTTAAACCTATTATGCAATCCCTTTGCCCTTCCTTGCATCCAGATCTTTTCTCTGGGCACATGCCTCAAATATCCCAGGGCAGCCTTAAATTGACAGGCTCAGCTCCTGTAAGGATGAAAAGAGAAGACATGACACCACCATCCTGAGGTCTTTGGGAGGATGAGCATGAAATTTAGTGGGCTGGGGAGAAGACTTTCTCTTCTGTCCTGACCTTGTTCGGATTTATTTCATGCATTTCTTTACCCCAGGCAGCTGCTGTGTGGATGTTCCCAGCCAGGAGTGAAGAGGTTCCCACAGCCTCTTCAGGGGCTCTGATTTGCTGGCAATGGCATCATTCCTGTGGAGGCACTGGCACAGCTCAGGCTCAGGCAGGGGAGGCAAGAGGCCCTTGACCCAGAGGAGCTGAAACCAGCCCAGCCCAGCCCAGCTCTGACAAAGCACTTGACTTAAACTCCCTGCCTGGGACACTTTGTGAGTAGAGGAGAAAATCATAATTAATGGGCTGCCTTCTGAGCGACTGGCAGAAGCAATAGTACATAAGGCAAACAGCAGACATGGACAAGTGCTTTGCACAGGGGAAGAGACAACATGGCATTCTGGAGACATATCTTACCTCAGAAATGTTCCAGGTTTCTTTGAAAGGGATATACATGCAGATATAACGCACTTGGATTCAGAAAACCTTTATAAAAGCCTTATCATGGGGAAATAATCTGTAAGTGGACACAAGAAAACCTTTTCTTGGATTATCAACTACTTCAAGATAACAAAGAAAAAATGGCAAAAAAAGGTCAGCTTTCGGAATAAATCTAGGCCATTGGTAGGGGTCTCAAATATGACACCAATAGAGTATAGTCATATATGTCTAGAAATGGATTTAAATAGTGAGACAACAACTCTTCATGAAAGAACAGAACTATTGAAAATAGAATTAAAAAAGACTGGCTTTGGGAGCCTCTAAGTCACAGGTAGCTTAAAACCAGTGGCCATTAATTAAGTCAGCTTCCTTCAGAGATGCCCACTTTAATTTAATCTATTTCTAAGCATATACTGCTGATAGAAAGAGGCTATGGAACCACATCAATCTTTTTATTTAATTTGACCTTTTAGGTAGATACAAAACCTTATGATTTTAGAAGATTTTATAGTGGTTTCAAAATGAAAACTAGGATTGAAACCAAATTATATTCTTCTAATTCTAATTCTACAACTGACATAGTGGAATATAATTCACCATGTTGGACCCACCATATTATCTTTTTCTATTTTTCTCTTTGTCCTGTATGCTCTCGATCCACAAAAGTCTATAATTCAGAATGTCTTCAATGTCTCTGTAAGTAATTATCTGGCAGTGTGATCTGCAATTTTCATGGAGTGTATTTTGAATAAAAATATGGTAGGCTTACAGAAAGCAAACATTTATGGAAAACTTATTATTGTAGCTGAGAAATTTTAATATATCTCCAAGTCAAAAGAAGAACTGTCCTGTAAGAGAATATCCAGCTGTGTTATCTCTTGTAACTTTTTACTCTGAAGGAGAGCAAACTTCTTTAAATAACATAAAGGATGTTCTGATCAGTATTATAATGAAATTTAATATTTGATGTTAGATTATTAACTTATAATGAATTTTTTCTTTTATTATTGATGCATAATCAGTATTTTAATCAAGTTCATCAATGATATCATATCTAGAATTCAACACAGTAGAAAAATTAATTGATGGATTCATAACAAACATGCCTTATTATGATTTCCTTTTTATATATTCTTCAGGAAGTGATTTTATAGGTGAGCTATATTGTAACTAGAGCAAGAATTTAATGCCTTGCTTATTTAATTGAATCCATATAGTGCATAATATTATATTAGGCAAAGGGATATATAGAAGCAATTTTTTAATGTAGAAATAGACTTACTCTGAGAATTTAAAAATATGATTCATCACACTGAGTGCCATGAATTTTAAGATTACATCTTTTACCAGAACTTGCTTTGTTCTTCACTGGTCTATAGTTTAGTGAGTGGAATGTGAAACCGTGGATAAGGGGGAAAAAAAAGGAGTAAACATAGGAATTTTGCATGTTGCATAGGAATAACAGGAAATATTCAAAGTATGAGGATTATTTTGAAATAGCAAATCACAAGCTTATTTTATTTCAAACTTTCTTGCTGTTTGGTAGGAGATGCCACAGAAAACAATGACATAAACAGTGATGTACATGTACTCAGACATACTTTGATGAACATGTCACCAGTAGCTCAAATGTAGAAATTGACATGTTCTTTAACAGCAGAGATATAAAGGTATCTATTTTGAGTGCTAATTTTTGTAAATTAAAAACTAGTTTTAAATTCTATGTCCTATTAATATCAATTCATTTGAGAAGATAAATCTTTACTAAGAATACTATTTATGTTTCCTGTTATCAGTGCTTGGATATCTTTACCAGGGACATTGGTACAAATTAATAGTCTGATTCCAAGACAGACTATAAATAATCAGTCCTTAGGCATCCTGGAATTTTCTCTCTACTAAGCTAGTGCCTTCCCACATTCTCTTGAGATAAAAGTGAGCGAATGTGATTTATCTTTTTCATCAAAAGTAGTTCTTTACCAGAAGAAATGCAGTAATTCTTAATTTTTTTCCTTTTTGCTGTCTAGTTGACTGCTTGCATGATTTATGAACTTGTCATCTTGCTAAAATCTGGACATAGTTTTCAAGTTTCACTCTCTCTGATTTTTAGTTTACACAACTGTTATTGAGTCATCACTGGACACAATCATCATCTCATACAAGATTAAAATTACCAGCTTATTCATTTCTATTTTGCTTTCATTTACAAATTGTACTTTAAATATGGGGTAGGTCTTATTCTAGTACTAATAAGCACTTATATCTAAGAGTATTTCTCCATTTTTTTCTCTGAACTAAGAGGGATTTGATTATTAAAAACCAAATTTGGGAGACTAGTAGGTAGAAAATAAGACTTCTTTCTTAAAATGTAAATTAAATGGACTGTTTTTAAAAGAAGAGAACAAGCATCTACTGTTTGCCTCTCTTAAAGGGCAACTCTTAATCCAATTTTCCCATAATTTTACAGATTTGTCTACAAATCCCTTTGCAATAATATCTGCACATTCTTTTTCCCCCCATTTTTTTCCTTTACTTACTTCAGTACTTTCATGAAAGAAAACAACTACAAATATTTCTTAGTGAAACCATACTCCCATATTTTGTGATATTAAAAACTCCAAAACTGGGATTTTCTCTTTTTCACAGACTTCAGCTTTCCTGTGAAAAAAAAATCTTTCTGTGTTTTTTTTTAAGTCCCCCAAACTATTTATAATCTATGACAATTATTATTTTTTTAAGAAAAGGTTCTAAACCCAGTCAATTCTCCCAATGTTACCTGACAAGAAATAAAGGTGTGAATATTTAAAATTTACTCGAAGTGATTATTTTAATAAATATTCAAAATAGTTGTCAATATGTTAGGAAAAAAAGCAGGAAGAGTACAGTGCAAATGTGTATGTATTGTGAAGGATGTATATAGTCAGTCAAGGAATATCTGAACCATAATTATGGCCATCATGCTTTCCATTTATTTATGCACACAAACTCTTATGCTTATACATGAGTTTCAGTACAAATCTGCTTGAAGACAGCAACCTAGTCTGTTTTTATTCTTTGCAGGAATCAAACTAATAAGTTTTAATAGTACTTGCCAACTTCTAGGTTGTCCTTCACATTTCACTGGTCAGCTAACAATAATCAGCACACATCACTTACCTACGGCTCAATCCTAATTACTCTTCTCAGCCTACAATACAAACAATCAGAGATGCATGGTCTGAATGCTGACTCACTTTTTAAGCTTTAGAGGTTTTCTCAGCCTCTCTACAGACAGATCTCCAAATATGTTAAATCAACCACAGTGGGTACACCAGACTGACTATAGTACTACTATATGGGGATCCAGGGCCTTTATTTTGAGTACAGAACATTCTCATTCCAAAATGGTAGATGAACTATTAATTGAAATATGATGGCCATTTCCTTTCTTAGATCTAGAAGGATTCAACAGTGAACAAGAAGGTTGTCAAATCTATTACATTATCTTTGAAAATGTAAAAAGTGTATGTGAACTTCATCCAGAATCTAGTTGTAAGGTACCAGAACAAGAACTCTGTGAAAGGAGTATTTTTTCATATTTTTCTGAAATTGAGTGGTCATATTTTCCTCCCAGGCTGGATGAGCAGAGAGTGAGGTGGATTGAAAACTGGCTGCACAATCAGCCTCAGAGGGTACTGATCAGGGGCATGAAGCCTAGTTGGAGCCAGTGTCTCACACTGTCCTCCAAAAGTGAGCCTAGTCCTGGCTGACATCTTCATAAATTATCTGGATCACAGGACAGAGTGTAGCATAAGCATGTTTGCTGACTACACAAAACTGGGAGTAGTTGATACCCAGAGTCGTGCTGCCACCCAAAGGGACCTCAACAGCCTTGAAAAAGGGCCTGAAAGGAACCTCATGAAGTGAAATAAAAAGTCCTGCACCTAGAGAGGAACAAGCCCATGTACCAGTACACACTGGGGGCCACCTAGATGGAAAGTGAGAAGAGCCTGGGCATCCTGGTGGTCACCAAGTTAAACATAAGCCAGTGAAATACCCTGTGAGAGAGGAAATCCTGGGCAGTATTTGCCAAATTGTTGCCAGCAGGCTGGGGGAGGGGAACCCTGCCTGCTACTCAGCTGTGGAGAGGCCACATCTGGAGTATTTTCCCAGATCCATGCTCCCTAGGGGTAAGAAAGACATGAACGTACTGGAAGGAGCACAGTGGAGAGCCGCAAAGGTGATGAAGGGACTGCAGCACCTCTCTTGAGGGGAAAGACTGACAGAGCTGTGAAGATTTTACCTAGAGATCAGAAGGTTCAGGGGGAATCTTGTCAATTTATATAAAAACTTGAAGGGAGGCTGTAAATAAGATGAAACTAGACTCTTCTCAGTGATGCCCAGTTGCAGGACAAGAAGGAGAGAATACACTGAAGCACAGGAGGGTCTACCTGAAAACTGGGGAAAAATATTTTCCTCTGAGGGTGACTGAACGCTAGCACAGATTTCTCAGAGAGGTTCTCGGTCTCACCCTTGGCAAGTGGCTCTAGGTATCCCTGCTTAGGCAGAGGCATGGACCAGAGGACCCTTTCAAACTGAACCATTCTGTGGTTCTGTGATGACTGATGAATAGAAGCAGGGATCCATATTTTTAAAAGATTTACAACAGATGAGCTGTAAGGCCTCCTAAGAATCATTAAATGGTATAGTAAGCTAGATAAAAAGATGATAGGACTTTTCTCCTATGAGAAGCCTCACTTGCAGTTTTACTGTTTATGTACCAGATTAATATTAAAGTCATCTCTTGCAGAGATACCAGCAATTCTCAAATGTAAGCTTAGGGGACTAGTACAGAACTGTATGTGTGTAAGATTTACTTTAACACATGATCATTTGAAGAAGTCATGACATGCATTTAATTGGACTGTGTCTTATTTTAGTTTCAAAAATTCATTTTCAAGGTTGTCTAAAGGCTTAGAAATATGGTGTGAACATTTGCCCTGATGATATCTAATCTTCTGAAAGAAATTCATGAATCTGGCTACTAATGATTTGAGGACAGCTCTCCTTTCTTATCCTGTACTTGTCAACATGCTTGGGACAATTTCCATTTGTTTCTAAAGCCTGTCAAATATATAATTAGATTTGAATCCCACTGCTTTAGGTGATATTTTGGCAAGCTGTTTGAAGCTGTTAAGGATTGCCCTCCCTTTTTATCTTGAAAGAATGAGTACAATGTCCAAAAAATTTTATATGCTACAGGTAATATATTTTGATTGTGATAACAGTATTGTAGAAAGCAGCTGAAGAAGATACTTATGTATAGCCTGAAGCAGATTATATACATAGATATGTGTCTGTCAGCTGTATTACTGATTAAATGCATAGATTACACAGTTTGTCCTTCCAGTAATAGGAGGTAGTAGTGGCTCAGTCTTTCAAAAATGTCTGACTGCTCCCATTAGTATCTGACAGGGAAACTGACAAACCTATACAGTGTCTGCAATTACATATGACCTTTCCAGTGGATTGGGTATGATTTTGAAAACCAATGACTTCTTCTAAATAGCAAATCTTTACTGCTGCAGAGCATTAGAAATACATTTCAGCGATCTGGGAATAAAGCCTGAACAGGAGTTGTATGATCACTCTAAAAACTGAGACTCTAGGATATACTCAAGATCAGCAATCCTATGAAAAAATTCATATCAAAAGCAGTGAAGATTCCACTTCCTTATATTGCTTTCTACCTCCAGGATATATGGGCTGACTCAGCTGGGGAGGAGATATGTGCAGAGCAATTTGATTGCTTTCTTACCGCTGTAAAAGACATGGAATTTGTGACATAGTCCAATTTCTTTCTGTTTGTGGCTTCCATTCTCCATTACTGTTCCACTGGAGGAGGATCTAATTTAAGATATTTTGTTCCCCATCCCTTGCAAGATTTTATGACACCCTCAGGTGTGCTGATTCAGCTGTGTGGTCTTACTCTAAACCAGACGAGTGTGACAAGCCCTTTTAAGAGTAAAACACACTATATCTTTTTATTTATTTCAGTAGATCATTTCAGGAAATGTAGGTTATAGTAAGGTGACATTGCAAAGGAACTGAAAAGAGATTGTAATCTTTCCTGAGGAACAAGAAACTGTGGAAACCAAAAAGGCAACACCCTGAAAATTTGCAACTGATGCTGATGGGCTACTAATATAATATGATTGTCTAATCAAGAAGAGAGAGTTTTTTCATATAAAATTAATTCTTAACACTTGTTATGCTGTTTATGCAACAGAATATACTTTTATAGTGTTCTACATTAGGAGAGGTTGGGGGCTTTTGTTTGTTTCAAAGAACTAAGACAACAAATAAGTTTGGTTCTTTCAAGTCTGAACATTCTTCTTGTCTGACTGGCAATAAGTAACAATTTACCTCTTCCTCTAATTAGAAAGAAAACATATCACTCATATAGAAATTCTCTTTCTGGATTGCTTTCTCAGAATTAATAAATACTGACCCATGAAAATCGTTGGTACCATGTTAGTTCATATTAGCCAAAAATACAGTGCACTTTTATAGTGAACTCTTTCTTTCTTATGCTACTCAGGTCTGTGTTTGCTGAGCTGTTTTCTCTCTTTCTGTTTCACAGTTTTGCTAAAGACTTATATACGTGGAAAACATTCTAATGTGGAAAGTTTGCACTTTATTCTGAGTCCTTCAGAAATTCTTTTCTGTTAATCTTTTTACATATTCTTGTGAAAAAGAAGGATTTTCTTCTGACTCTATGCCCCTCCTCTTCCCTTTGAGTAATTGAAGACTGCAATGAGGTCTCCCCAGAGCTTTCTTTTCTCAGGCTGAACAACCCCAGCTCTCTCAGCCTGTGTTCATAGGAGAGCAACTTTATCCCTCTGATCATCTTTATGTCTCTTCTGGACCCACTCCAATATGTCTGTATCTTTTTTGTGCTGAGGGCCCCATGGACAAACAGGAGGGGGCTCACAAGAGTAGAGTAGAGGGACAGAATCATGTCACAATAAAAATTTGCCTTGAAAGCTATAGTTTGAAAAGTCTCTGAGCTCCCAGGAATGCTCTTATTTAAACACAATAGAAAATTTTATGAGAACATCATTAAGCAGTAACTGGCAAATTTATGCTAGAAGATTAGACAAGAACATCTGTATTGCACAGGGCATAAAACATTTCCTGGAGAAAACACACTACACACTTATCATTCATGTTTCATACTACTTGAGATTTGCTGAATGATTAAGGAATGTGAATCCTGTCATAAATGCAGAATAATATATATTACCATAAAAGTAATTTTGAATATTCATATGTAATGAGAGCTAAATCTGGGGAAGACAAAGTAATTTTCTCTCTGGTGCCCAGGTGTTGGGGTTTGCAGTGTATATTCTCATTTTAAAATGTAAATTTCAAGATGTGCTAAAAGATGGTCATTCTGAAACCAGTGAAACCAAGCATTACAGAAAACCAGTATATTACAAAATAAATAGTTTAGGACACACTCAAACCAAACTTATATCTCAGATTACTAAATTGTTTTTGAAAAATACAGGATTTAAGATTTGTGATTTGACCTCATGTTAGTACTCCACAGAATATTCCTTTTTCATGATGGATAAAACCTTCAAATAACTCAGTAGATGATCAAACATCCTCTATCACATGTTGGTACAAATTCCAGGTCTCATAACAGTAGAAACTATTAATTGATTCACAATGTACTCAAGGAAGAGTCTTGTTTAATATTTCTTACTTATGCTTTAAAATTCAATAGATAAAGTTAGATTGTATTTCCAGTTTTATTAAAGATCATTCCCTGCAAATAGCAATGCAAAGGATTAAAAAAAATATAATGTAGGACAATAATATGGAAAATAAATTATGTAGTTTTATGGTAAAAGGTATATAGTTACTTATTCTTCTGGGTCACCTATGCGCCTTATTTCATACAATGAGACTTCTAATTCAGAATAAATGCATGATGAAGGGATGATGGTGAAATGCTGGTATTTTCAAAAGTGAGTTGCATCTTTCTGCCATGAGCCAGCATATATTGCTGTTCCTTATGCCACGAACTAACATTCAGGGGTTTTCAAACCTTTAAAGACAAGGCTGATGTTTTTTGTTACAGATGACGAAAATTGGTGTTTATAAATAGGTACTGGAGGATCAATTAATATGTACTCAGGAAACAAGAAATAGAGGTTTATAACACAAGGTCAATGTCTCTTGTTCCCTATTGATTTTGCTTTCTATTGATTCATACCATTGATAGTGCTTCTCTTGTAAACTGTTCTCAAGGTAGCCTACAGTGTCAAGATGAAAGTGCTTTTCTCTGTCCTTTTAAAAACACACTAGTTACATTGTCACACCTTCACAAGAACTACTTTTCCACAGCAAGTTTGCATCATCTGAGATTGTTTTCAAGGGCGCAAAGATTTGATCAAAAACATCCTTAACAATGCTTTAACTATATTCTATATTTTGCAAAATATCATAATGCCCTTTTATTCTTGAAGAATATCCTCCTCAGCTTTCTCCAACTCTGAATTGGCCTTTTTCGTGTATTTGAAAAAGGTAATGGCAGTTAGAGTTTGGTTGCCTAAGAAAGGTGGAATTAACACTTTATGAGATTTTTCTACCTATTTTCATAATTTTTTCAAACAATTGTCTACACTGTAGAGCTGATTAAAACTCTGTGCACATAATCAGAGAAAGCATTGGGTTGGAAGGGACCTGGATCACCATCTAATTCCTGCCATGATCAGGGACACTTTCCACTAGAGTAGATTGCTCAAAGATCCATCCAGCCTGGCTTTGAACACTTTGGGGGATGGGGCAGCCACAACTTCTCTGGGCAACCTGCTCTAAGTCCTCACCACTCTCATAGCACAGAATTCCTTCCTAGTATCTAAACCAAGCCTACCCTCTTTCAATTTGAAGCCATTTCTCCCTGTCCTGTCACTCCCTGCTCTATATGGAAGCATGCAAGGCCCAGTGACAGAAATATCTTTTTTTCTCATAGTCATCTAGTCTAAGTTTTAGGAAGTTCACATCAGATTAAAACATAACAAGTCCTGGGCAGTAAGTTTTACTGCCATGGGAAGTAACATGTATACAGCATTAGGAGAAGCATGAGGCATTTAAATACAATTAGAACTGCTCTGCAAAAGCAAAAAAAAAAGAAAAAAATGGGTGAAGTACAGCCCAATGACCTTCATATTTGGAAAACGTAAAGATTTCACACTGCAAAAATATAAAGCTCATTGAGAGATTTCTGATGTCTTCGATTTATCATTTTGCTGTGACACACAGATATGAGAGTTGTTGGAGGCAGGTAAACAACCCTAATCTTTTGAGGTGTCAGTAAAACTGACAGAACTTATAAGGAGTTGCATCCTTTTCTTGCACTCCAACTTTGATTAAAAATTCAAGGATATTTTCAAAGCTTCTAAACAAATCTTGGAGGAAAAAGTTTACAATAAATATCTAATTTTAAATTACTAATTTTTCATCTCTTTCTGTTTTCAGTAAACACACTAGGACTGAGGTCATATGACATGATTTTAACCATCTAAAAGTTTCAAATTAACTATATTTTCCCTCACACTGGCTATCACCTGAGAATCAATGCACTCAAACTAAAATAAGTATCTCAAATACACTGTAGATAACTATTCCACTTTCCGGTTTTTATCTTACATTTTTTATCTTATCTATTTAACATTCAATATTATTGAATTTCAGGTTGATTTTTTTCCCTGCATCTTCCAGAGAAGTCCCTGAAATTTGTGTTTTTAAATCTGTCAATTAATTTCCTTCAAACCATCCTGAAAAGCTTGTGCAGCCTTCAAATTTTTGCTTTCTTTACTTTTGTTTTTGATAATTTTGTGGCTTACTACATGAGAGTTTAAATCATGAGTTGGAAATTGAACTCTGACACCATGTACTGTGATAGTGAAGCTACCCTGGAGCACAGCAGATGCCTTCTGGCAGAGCAATACAGAATCTCCACACAGACTTATCAGAGCTGCTACAACTGTCAGTGTCCAACATACACACACAGGCATGCACAGTTCTCACTTTAATTGGAAGCTGCTACAAAAAGAGTCACAAATTTGAGCAAATCTAGTTAGTTATTACAAAAGTGTAGGGTTTTTTAAAGAATAATTTAGGGCATTGATCATAACAAACATGCCTTCTTGACTGTTGTGAAGCACTTGAAACAGCTCTTGTTCTGCACGGTTAGTAGGTCTAGAAGCTTTTGAGTTTAAAGGCCATGCTTACCTCTGTCAAACATAAAATTCATTTACACTTAAAAATTAAAAAAAAACCAAAAACAAGTTCTATACTGTCACATGTTCATTTTTTACTGTTACCAGTGCCAGGTCTAAAAGAAATTATTGTTCTAAATAGACAGAGTGTAAATGTTAAATGTTGCTCGCATCAACAGCTGCAAAACAATAGAAATATTCTCTTTTCTGTTTATCCAACACCTCATTCTTTGAAGAATTTTCATCTTGGTCTGGTTTGTATTTTTCAGTTGGATGAAGAGAACTGCAGGTAAGAGTCTTTCATTAGAGGCATGTCTGATTTAATTAATCTTTAATTATTGTGCGAAACAAATGGAAGGATAGCTTCGATCAGCAAATTCATTTGCCACATTTATCAACTAGCTGATCTTTATCGCCCACCCAGATGACAGTAAATCAAATGCACACCCCTTTTCAATTCATGAAGCAAATGATTAAAGTGTCCGTAAGAGTCCCTATCCTAAGTAAATCTAATTGTGTGTGAATAATCAGTTAAGTTGTGTGATGAATGGGCCATCATAGACTCTAGTCCATAATCAAATCATATTTTGAATCATACTTGCTTTAAAAAGAACACTCTTAACTCATGTCTTCAGATGTTTCTTTTTCTTCCTCCTTTACTGATAGATAAATATGTATCATATTAATTATATCACTTTGGCTTGCTTTCTCCTTCACCTTTTATATCAGCCTTAGGGCTTATTTTCACCTTAGCTTCTTAATTGAAACACATTCCAAACACATACATATATATATCTTATTAAAAGTCATCTTAAGCACAATAAATACTACTGTATTTCACTACAAATACTTTATTACTCCAAACTGAATTTAATATTTTTCATTGCACATCTTTGATTCTTAAGATAATTTTTACTTGACTAAATATCTCCTTAACTCAAAATGAAGGAAACGATATCATAACTATATTTGTTTATTGCAGAATATAAACGGTACACATTCTCCTTCTGAACACATTTATTGACATCTACTATTCTTAAATATTTATGAAACCATTCTTTTTTCACCTGGACTTCTATGATACTATATTTAGGGTTTCATGAGACTTTTGTTCATGGACAGAATTTCATTAAGTGGACTCAAATAAGGATTTCAAACCTTTAAGGATTTATTCATCAGTGTGTAATAAAATAATGAGGAATTAATGTGACAAATAAGCATCTAACCTTAAATGATATCACATTGTATTTAATTTTTTTTTCAAGTGTGCATATATAAATCGAGATCTTTTTCCCTACTTCTCATCTTAAAAATAATTTAAGAGAGATTTCTGTTGATATAATACATTAAAGAGAGAACAAAAATTTTATAATTAGTTATATTTAGTTGGTTATCTACAACCAAAGAACTAAATGCAAGGGCCTAGAAATCACTGAAAAGTAAAATCTTGAAGAGGAAAAAATATTTTATAAGTTGATTCTTTCTATATACAGAGGTGGAAGAGAGAAAATAGAATTCACATACACCCCTTAAAAATGTAAAATCCCAATGTACAGGGGAGTCCTGGTTTTGTGTTGCTGTTATTACTGCTATTCATCATCATCATCATCATCATCATCATCATCATCATCATCATCATCATCATTAATAGGGGTCATCTATTTGGAAGATGCCTTTGGTGACAATGCAGTTTTATGAACTACCACTTTCAACCATGGTAATGATATGTTTGGGTGAAATCTGAAACAGATTCTGTAGCTATCAATGAAAATGCACCCATTGGATAACAGAAAGTGAATCCTTCAAGAGCCTCAAGAGTTACACTGGTTTAAATCTTCTCCATATCTGGGCTTCAGGCATATTTCAGATGACTGGATGCCATCCACAGCCACCCTGCTGGGTCACCAATGATAGGTCTCATGCACATGTACACAAAAGTAGGCAACGAAATAATGAAAATGTCTTACTGTATCCCTAGGGCAAATATACTAAAAAATGAAAATTTAAATATATATTCAACTGAATTAAAAAGATACTTCATTAACTCTAATTAAGGAATTGTTTATTCCCTGCAATCTGGAATCATTATAATACAATTTTCGATTTGTGCGTAAGTGTGAATGTAAACACTTATTTCAAACTAAAGACTTACAGATTTTCATTATTGAAGGATTTAATGGGACAGTTTGCCAGGCTTTTTTTATAACAACTGTGAAGTGATCTCATTAAATTATTAAGCAAGTGGTTTAATTATGCCAACTTTCACATCTAACTGAAAAGCAGATGTTTTATGGGAAAACATATTGCTTCATGAGAGTAATATCTAGCCACATAGTCACAGATTGAGACCTAATGACAGTTTAAAGGCTAAAGACATTTGGATACCAAAACACTTTAGTCACAGATTTATGCAGTTTGACAAATTATACAATTCCCAGTTTTGTGGGAGAGAAGCAGGAGGAGTCAGTGTGGTGTATGTAGTCCTGGACAGGTCATGGGGTTTCCGGGTCTCCCTTCTGCTCCCCACATTCTCTAGAGGTAGCAGACGCGATCTTGGTCCCTGGCCGCTTGCCCCCAGAGTCTGTCAGGTACTCTGAGTACACCCTGAATTTTCATTAATTATAGCATTGGATAGGAAAAACCTTGTTAGTGACTAGATCATTCAAATTATACTTTCTTTTTCTTATTTGCTGTTGCCATATTTTGGCACTCACAATCTGTTCCAAACACATCTGGTCACATTTGCTATCTGTTCACTTCTTAATGATCAAAACATTGTTTGCATAATTTCATTATTTATTTTAATGAACACACCAAAACTATTCTTTTGCTTGAGGCATCTGGCTGATCATATTTTATCTACTGCTATGAAAACAAAGGTTTTACAACCTGTACTCGCAATGCCTGACTTGCTAATTGCTACAAGTATTGTTGTGCCTTCCTTATGCAGGAAGGTACCAGATAAACAGGTAATACACTTCTAACTGCCAAGACCCTGTTTGAAAGATACAAATGGATGAGTCACTTC